>SCDT01003058.1:0-10482 GCA_004143765.1 Drosophila melanica
TAAAAGACATGTTTTAAGGATGCTCGAGTTGAAGATTTCCTATACAAATTTTTACAATTTTCCGTTTTTTTTTTTCAAAAATTATGGTTTGAAAATCACTGCTTTCTGTTTATTTATTTTTGATAGAAATATATGTGGAAACATTTTCCAATTTAAATCTGAAATTCATTTTAAATTAAATTACTGGCATAAATCAATCAGAATTAACTTAATTACAGTATGCAAATGGGAAAAATGGCCCTTAGCAATTATGTAAAGGGTATTGCACGCACACATATATACATATATATATATATATATAAATACACACACACAAACGCACGCGAACTTAAGTATTCTACAATGTGAAATATGAGGTAATCTCTGCTGTTTTGCCAAGCAATGGGTTTGTGAAGCGCGTCGACTTGACTCGGGCATGCAATTAATTAAAAATACATGCAACGTAAAGGGACTCAGACATTTTGAGCCCCTTCCGCCCGCCCTTTCTCTGCCTGGCAAATATATATGCGAATATGCGGCATTAATTTAAACTTCGGATTCAACCGTATCAAGAATATGAAGATATTAATATATAGATGCATAGAGTGTGTGCTCCACTAACAATACAAAGTTTTTTCTAAATATCTTTTACAATAATACAAATTTGTTAGCAGAGTTTTTCTTTTTGTAGGACAATATATAAGCTTTACGCTTCTTCCATTCAGCTTGCTTCCACTGTACGTATACAGGGCACACTCGCTAAATGTATTAAAACAGCTCTGACCACCATCCTCTGGAGAAAAGGTGTCCAACTGTCTGGTGAGCATCGCCTGGTAAACAGTAACAACATCTACGCAAGGACATCAAATGAAGCCAACAAGAGCATTAAATGCAAGAATGTTGCCTCCGCTACTGTTTCTATCCCAGACGTATAGAAGCCTATTCTGGCTCCGGGCCCGGCTCCGGCTACGCCAGCAACAACTTCATTAGCCAAGTGCTGCAGTTGTTGGACACGTCTTTGGCGCGCTGCTATTGATTTTATCAATCCTATTTCCTATCCTAAAAATATTCTATTCTTTTATCATTTTTGTGTTTTGGTATTTCTTATGATAAAGCGATCGATGTGTAGAATACAAAGAACATAAATAATTAACATAACATAATAATGAATGATAATTTTAGAATTAAACAAAAACTTATTTTTTGTTTGATTTTTATCTTTAACTAACTAGATGCGATATTTAGTTGATAGTTTAGATGCGCTCTTTTTGAGGCTGAACAAAAATCGTTTAA
The DNA here is from genome assembly GCA_004143765.1 of Drosophila melanica. NCBI lineage: Eukaryota > Metazoa > Arthropoda > Insecta > Diptera > Drosophilidae > Drosophila > Drosophila melanica. Next base: position 1,273 of record SCDT01003058.1, read on the forward strand.
AAATACATTATTGAGAATAACTTTACAGCTAAAGGATATATATAAATCGTGTTAAAGCCGTTCTTATTTCTGTTGAACAAAGTATGTGCATAATTGTTACTGTTCCTTTTGTTGTTAGTCTTCCTCTTCAGTGTTTTTCTTTCAATATTTGCACCTGATGTTTTTGCTTTGTCTTGCGAACACGCCGAGCAGAGTGTCAAATGCCATTAAATGTCAACTAACGGCAGGAAAAAGGAGCAAGTGGCGGCCAAGTGACCAGCTAGGCAGCAAAGCGAGGGAAGGAGCGTAGAGGGGAGTGTTGGCAACAGCCAGGCAAACAGCTACTGATTGCCAGTAGCAATTCCAGGAGGAGTACAGAAGGCGGATATTTCACTTACCTTTAACCGTTGTCTCTGGACAAGTGGCAAACTCTCTGACAACGTTTTGACTTTAACGAAACTGGCAGGTGTAAGCGATTGTGACAAGCACACCAATACGCACATTACTATATAGTATATACACAATATAAATATATATATATATATATTTATCTGTTTGCATTACATGGAAGCATAAGAAATTAGTTGGCATGTGTCATGGGAGTGACAATGTCAACATGTGAAAACTTATCTGAAAAGGCGCGTAGTAGCTGCTCAAATATTATCGAGTAGTTGCCACAAAAAAAAAAAAAACAAAAAAAAAACAAAAAAAAACAAACAAGAAAAGATGATTAAGAAAGGAAAACCCCAGCACATATATATCTTTTTATAGGTACAAGCATTAAATAATTAAAGACTGATAAACCAAGGGCACTTTATATAAACCACCTTCAAGCGAGCAGCAGTCAAAAAGATCGAAAAAGGTTTGTTGTTTGTTTTTACGATATTTCAATGATCATTAATTGATTCAAGTCAGACAGTGTTTAAAAACTTTGACTTATTCTATAATAGATCTTATCATTTATTTATATTTTTTTAGATAACAATTGTCTTAAAATAAGGCACTTAGAGATCAAATCAATTTACTATATATATTACGTGCTTAAATAATATATACGATATATACCTTTCCCAGCCCTTAAATTTATGTCACCATTTTTTGGAATTATCTCGTTGCTGCCAAATTATGGCAATAATCATGCAGCTAGCTCGGGATAAAAATCTAGAAATTGTGGCGGGTCTTAATTGAATGCATGCTGGGCTAAACTTTGTGGCAGCCTCTGTGGCACAGATACTCGATTGCAGAAGGCAAATGATAAACGAGCGAGTCGAGTCGAGTCATATAATAGAAAACAAGCAAGCATTAAGCCAAAGAAAATATATACTAAATATAAACATATATCTCTAAGCAAACAATATTTATGGCTTTCAGCCCGGAGTGGGAGCAGCAGATAGTGGAGGGGCAGCGAACAGCAAAATAGTTTTTTAACTTTTGGCAACGCTTTGGCAGCACAAATGCGAATGTTGCAAGGTGGGCTTATATATTTATGTGCCCAGCCAAGAGAATAATCAGCAACACCTCATAAATTAAAAAGGGCCACTGCGGCAGATATTAATTGTTACAGTGCAACGGGCAAACAGTTCAGATAGAGTACACTTTTTATTTTTCTTATTTGTTTAATTAAATCAAAATAGCCAGATTTAGATGTCACATTCAACTAGACGCCAAAGCATCGGCAAAAGCCATTCTCTATCAAAATTTCGATGTGCATTTAGAATTATTTCGGGCTTCAACTTAAAATGACAGTTTAATCCAAACTCTAAATAGAAATCCATTTCTTGTTCAAATTGTTTGAGTTTTATATTCATATTCAACATTGACAAAGTTTAAGAGAATTTAAATTTGACCTATGTACATATAGAAGTATTATGGTATTTAATTTCATATATTTGACCAAATGTTCGTTTGGGTTTATTAAGGTTAGAAATTTTGACAAAATTTTTTTTTAATTTGTATTTTAATTGTATAGCTCTCAAAATTATTTAAAAAAAAAAACTTTAGTTAATGGCTAACGGCTGTAGGGCATTTAAAATTCGTTGATGCCCAAAGGCATTGTCCAGTTTGGCGACACCTGCCCCCGACGGTGGCGGCAGCTACTGTGGCCACTGCTGTGTGCGCATCTTTTGCCTTTGGCCATTGATAATATTTAAAGGGCTTAGTGCGCCGAAGATTTATATTTGTTGGCCATTGGCAACAATCTCCGTGCGGAGCAGCAGGGTAAGAAGAGGACAAAAAAGGCAAAACACAATTTATTGATTTTCTCGCACGTAGTACATCTTGTGTATGTGTATGTGTTGTGTGTAAAGTGAGGCTGCTGTTGCCACCAACCTGGCTCAAACTGGCAGCCAACGCTTGCGTCCGCTTTGCCTGTCGGAGCTGGTTGTCGTTTGTGTGTTTCTGAATAGGTGCTGAAGCAAAACAAGTCAGCCCGAAGCACGCACCCTTCCCCCAACCGCACCTGGCCATGTTCTTAATTTAATTTTTTTTATATTGCACATTTGTTGCACAGTTGCTTCAAACTGGCCCCCGCCAAAAACTGCACATCTGAAATTTAGTTGATATTTATTTTAAGCATTTTTATTTTAGTCTGCATTTGCGAAAATCAATTACCAACAAAACTAAACTCTTATCCTCTTATGGCAATAATAGGTTAATAAAAACATAAACGCATTAGTATTTTCAAATGGATAATTCTGAGAATATTGGCAGAATTTTATGATATATTAAATATAAAGAAACTTTTTATATATATGAAAACTGACAACTTCTTAAACTTCTTAAACTTACATTGTATATTGTAATTTATATAGAACATTTTCTGGTAAATCAAAAAAAAAAAAATTAAACTGCATAATTAATGCATTAGCCAACATGATTTATATGTCTTTTTAAATTTATATTTGTTGAGCAGAAAAATATACACAAATTAAAATTTCCCAAATAAATTGGGAAAACCAGAGAATTTTTTTTTTTGTTGCCCCAAACCAAAACTCCACAAAATGCATTTATGCAAAATAATACAATGTTAGCGCAGTAGACCGTTATAATTGTCATATTTGAGGGCGGGGTTAACTTGGCCAACGGACAGCTCGACCGTCCCAACAGGGGAAGGGGGAGGTTTGAATAGACACATGGGCCAGTTGCACTAGCATAAAGTTCAGCAAAGTGCAGACGCTGTCGCAAAATTGCTTAATTTAGCGCAAAAAAATATGAAGACCAGACGAAGCTGACGTATGTGGTTGACCTAAGCGTTAAAGCTGACACAAAGTAGCCAGAATATTGAAAATTTGTTTAGGGAAATGACATAAATGAAATACGAAGTATACAAAAATACACTTAAAAATTCTGAACGGAATTCTACCAAGACAACCAACACACACACAGATACACAAGGAACAGCAGTAAGAGCATCAGGCTTCCCAAAATTGGGCACATCCTCAAAGAAATGCCCATACAGACGAACGAGATTCCCGACGAAAGTCTAACTGTGCTGCTTGACATGGAGGCCAACGATTGTGTGCCCGAACTGAATGCGCATCCTAAGAACATTGGGTGGAATCTAGCGAACACGGAGAGCCTGAATCAACAGTCGGGATTAGTGTCGATGCCGGTGCTAACGACGCCAAACTTTCTGAACGAGGTGCAAGTGAGCCACAAACAGATCACCGATCGCTTTGTGGAGCTGCTCAACTTGTTTGAGGACTACTCGCGCATCATAAAAGAGAGCGAACAGGCGCAGCTTAATCCTCAGCCGAAACTCAAGCGCACGCAGTCCGAACAGTTTACGGCGACGCATCTCCAGCTAGCGGAGAGTAAGTAGAAAGAAAAAGAGCGGGGAGAGCGGGCGAGTTGACAAGAGCGTGTGTATACCCTGTACAACTTTCATATTAATAATGGGTACAACGAGAAGGAACTCTTATTTCAGATTGTCGAAATTTTTGACTGATTGTTCATGCAATAGTTCAATATTGGTGATGTTTTCCGCGTAACAAGAGAAAATCTGAACTACCAATTTAGCATATATCTGCAAACAGCTATGTAAATGTAAATACTTATCGCAAATCGATAAATAATTTTTCAACTAACTTACTCCATTTCAATAATATCGATAAATATCGATAACCACCTGTTGTTTTTTCAGAATTCGTCAAAGAATATGAGAGCTAGAGTTAACAAATTTAGTGCGTTATCTGTTGTTATTGATTTGGACATACATTTTAATGCTCTTATCGATCTTAACGATCATACAATTGGTTAAGCAGAAAATAAAGACTCCGTTTCTATTGTAGGGCAAGCGCAGCAACCGAGTAAAGTGTGCTGCGCATTTGTGTGTGTGTGTATGTGTGAATTTGTGTATGTAAGTATGACTGCAAAAGTTTTGAAATGTTTATAAAGGCAGATCACGGTTTTATTATTCACCCAAAAATAAATATAAATTCCAGCCTTCCATTTTTAGGCATGTCATAAGATTAAATGAGCTTGAAACAATTTTTCCTAAAAACCGATAAAAATCGATTGCACCATTTGCTTCTTAAGTATTTCTTATAGCCTCTAAGCGATAAACCCAAGGCGGAAACGATACCGAAAATATATTAATTGAAATTATTACAATTTGGAACAAATTGAAAGATATATAGTTTTACTTTCTTAATTTCTTGGCCTGGGTATTCCAATATTTTTCCCACTATTGAAAGTTTGTGGATATTTGCAAAAAAAAAGCGCCATTTTATATTTTGCAAATAGTAAAATCTCTTTTTTTGCAATTCAGAACTGATTACAGCGAATCTGCTAGTGGGAGACAACCGACCAGAGCACCCGTATTCAAACTAAAGAGCACTTTTAATCCTTTACGCAGCCGATAGCGGTGAGCTGGTGAAGGCCACCGTTAGCTTGAATCGTGTGCAAAACTCGGACTCGACGCTGCTAGGGACACTTCCAAAGCTCACCTGCGATGTTGCCAGCCAGACATATTGGCCAGGACCGATGCCGGTGGCCGGTGACAAGGAGGAGCTACTCAAGCCGAAGTTGGTGGTGCCCGTTGGGCAATTGCAGACACTGCTGGAACCCGAGGCACACACCATACACATCGAGGTGGACTCGATCAGTTCGGTGACCGCATTCGAGCGTCGTCCACTGTGTCAGCGTATGTGGCGGGTGCTGTACGAGACGGGCCACGCCTTCACCGGATGCCTGTCGATGATGGGCGAGAACATCACATACGTGCTGTTCGTGTTGTTGTGCGTGTGGTGCCTCTACCTGATCATCGCGCACTACTACAGCTTCATTGAGAGCAATGTGCATCAGCAGCAGGGTTCGAAGCTGGGATTGGCTGGCATCCGTGCCACGCCAAAGGCAGCACCATAGCAGCCACCATAACGACTAATGTGTAGTAGTATAGTTTATCAATAATTAAAGATCCGGCTAGCTTTAGCTAAGGTCTATTTATCATCGAAACATGCTTGGGGTACAACAACACATTATGGCTAGACTACAGTAAAGGGCCGATGCAAAATCTGTCAACATATAGCAGAAGCGATCGGCCAACGGCGGACGGCTCTGTGGATTGGGCGTTGGCACCGAAATCGCATCAATGAAGACCGTCTGCCGGCGGAGTTCACAGGGCGCCGAACCGACGGGGAATGCTCGATCTGCCGGCGTTACAACACCATGATTCTGCTTCCGGACGCGCGGCTGCTCAGTTTGACAGGCCGCATTATCAAAACTCCTTATAAACGGCGAATTTTTCTTGTAAATTTCCATTTCATCTTCAGAGCTATCTGCGGAAAAAAGTTGTCCATTAAAATAGATTGCCAAAAAAGCAGCAAAAAAGACGAAAATATAGAATAAATATTTGTCCGTTTGTGCTCAGGAATCATTTAGATATGTTTAAAACCCAATTAAAATAAATTTAATTTCTAATTTGGAGAAAAAGCTGTGGGTTCAATAAAGTATCTAATAGATGGATACTGAAATATCGACTTAATATATATATTCGATGGATATTTCTTTTATGTTAAGATCACTTGTAAACTTTATTTAAATGAATGAATCCATATCCCTTTAACTATAAAAAGTTATGAGGTTTTTGGATCAAAGTTAAAAGATCAGTTAAAAGGAATTGATGAATCCATATACGGTATGGATAACTTTCACGAGAAGAATCACAATCTCAAAGCATTTTGGCAGAAATTTGAAAGCCAATATAGAAGATTATACGATCCCATCTACGGTATAGATGGAACTTTAAACAGCACTTCCAGTCAATATCTAAAGATCGTACAGCTTTATTTTTAAAACTGACTTCCCTTGCTGTAAGTTGCTTTTGTAAGAAGATGAAAATGGAAAATTTACCCTCAGCTAAGGCCTGGGGCAGCCAACTGTGCCACTTCCGTCTGCAATCGTTTGTTGGACTGCCACTTGGCGGAGGATCTGTCGAAGGAGTAACGCCCTTCTTGTCGAGCTCGTCGATCTCTGCGTGCATCAGTTCATCCTCGACCTCCCGACTGCATGGCGCCAGTCCCAAAACATCGAAGAGCCTTTGACACGGACCAATTTTGAATTGATTTGTCGCCGTAGTCGATGCACACCGTTCGATAGCCTCCCGCACCAAGTCGGCAACTAGGCTGTCTATTATGATGGCAGTTTGTGTCGCTCTGAAGGCCATTAAATATAATTTCGAATTTTTACATGAAAGTTTGAAATATGGTAAAACAAACAAACAAACAAACAAAAAATAACAAAAACAAGTGAGATTGCTCTAGTCTAGACCGCCCGACTACGAAATACCCTGAACCCAGCATTTACCGCAGACACACAAACTCTCGGTACAGGATAAGTATTAAGGTGGTTTAAAATCTAAAACAAAAAGTTGAACTAATAAATATAACTGAGACTTGATTCGATTCAACACTCACCCGGGCTAAAACCTTCCACACTTCAGCTTTAGCTGCACAAATCCTACCGGCCACACTTCCTTGGGTTTCGTTGTGATAAGATTCAACTTAACCACTGCAAAAAAAAATTCCAGACTGTATTCCGCATTTGTATGCATGTACATGAACCTAAAAATGCCTTATGCTTTAACCAACCAACTGCGCTTGGCCCCACAGTGAAAAATAGATATTTAATTAACTTGTAAACTAAATGCATGATCGATATCGATCTTTAATAATAAATTTGATCTGCGTATTGTATGCACAAACCGAATGAGTTCAAAATTATCTTTCTAGCTTTTGTAGGCAGTGCAATCGACTCGTTTATACAAACAGACTGACAGCCGGACGGAAATAAATCAACCGAGCTCGTCATCCTGATCAAGGTTCGGAGAAGCTTTCTTCTGCGTGTTACATACATTTCCACAAATACATTATACCCATTTATCCATTTTATGGGTTCAGGGTATAAAAAACCCAAAAATGTGAAACAAATATTTAGTTATTTGTCAAGAATGAAAGAAAAACCTAAATGAATTTCATTAGAGCTCTGGAAAACACAAATGCAAAATTAACAAATGAATGACGACAATAAAAAGCGAGCCGAGCAATTGGCCGAGAGCCGAAGCCAAAGCCAATTGCTGCAGCTGCCAGACGGTGCGGTGGGCGAAACCGAAACGGATGCACCGCAGCCTGACGAGGAGCCGAAACATGTGAGCTTCGAGCTGCCCGGCACCAGCTGGCAGAGTACCTTGTTGCACCAAAAGCAAAAGCTGGGCGAGGCCAATGTGCTGGTCAAGGACTTGATCGAGGCCTTGTTGCCCAGAAGTGAATCCGAGAAGGATGCGGACGTAGCAACCATCGTACAGGAGCCGCTTCTGACAACAACAACAACAACGACAACAAAAACGACATCCCATCCACTGTGCTTTGATGAAGAACGACTGCAGCGCATTCTGCGACTGCTCGACCGCTACACGCGCAATCTGGAGGCCATTGAGGATCATCTGCTGTGCGGCAGCAGCAACAACAATCACGAATGCACCACGGAAGTGCAGGTGACGCATAACTGCGAGCTGGCCACACAGACGCAGCCAGTGAATAGCCTGCGGCTGGGTGTGACCGCCATCAGCAGCACAAGACCCAAAGGCAGCCAGAACAGAAGCAGCCATCAACAGCTGCAGCAGCAACAACACCAGCAACAGCAGCAGCAAAACCTGCAAACAGGAGGCACATTACCACCCTGCGAGTGCAGATATCACACGATCACGATCAGCACAAATAGCTCAGCGGCTTTTGTGCCGCCCGCACAGCCGCGCACATTTCTGGGTCGGATCGGGCAGGCGTTGGGCGATTTCGCTGGCGCCTGTTGCCTGTGCCTGCAGGTAAACAAGGATTGCGTCTTCTGCTTGGGCTTCTTCGTTGCATTCGTGATCAGCGCCAGCTTTTTGACCGCCTTCTTCTATCGCTCCATCAATTTGACGCAGACACCGGTACGCGTTGCGGTTGATTCGGTGGAAAACACGCCAGGATCAACCAGTGAACTGGTCACACTGCCGTTCGATCGCGGCGGCGGCTACTATTATGTATACAATAGTCAACGGCAGCATTTCGTCTAATCCGTGGCACATCTGATATACGTCCTCTAGTGAATTGTTCAAATTTCGGTATAAACATATATTTGTCAAAGAGTACTTGGTTACTTTTGCAGAGGATTCATTCTTTGTTTGGTATCTCAGCTTAAAATGCCTCTACAAAAAAACAGTAAACAGTTGGTAAACTGCAAGGAAATCTGATAAAAAAGCTTGCAATGTTTAAATTTTAAATGTATTAATGTTGAAACCAAAAAAGAAAATGTCCATATATATGTATATATTTTGTTGTTTTCTTTTTCAGTTTTCGATTTGCTTTTTTCTCCTGCTATCGGTAATTTTAACCTATCGAAATGGCCCGGTAGGTGTATTTTAATTGTGAATTATATTTTATTTCCTTGACAGTTGAAGATTTTTTTCAATACCTATCGTCTTTATTATTGATTAATATAAATTATATATAAATATAAATTATATAAACTACACATAATCTTACATTAAAAAATAATAATAATAATTTAAATGAGTAAAGACAAGCCTAAAGCGATAATGTACAGACTATCGATAATGCTATCGATACATTTGCAATATATATATACACTCGTTGCACGTATACACTGGTTGGCTTACAGACGGTGCGTTTGCTTTAAAAGTTCAACGAATTGCCTATTTAAAAACACATCTAAATCATATTCCAGAAGATAACG
>SCDT01003059.1:0-10479 GCA_004143765.1 Drosophila melanica
CATACATATATATATCTAAATATATAGATATATATATATTTGCATATAGACTAAAGATCACGAGTTGTTTACACGCCCACGCTGTTCAGGCTGCCCGAAGAGAGGTTCTCCGACCGGCTGGACAGACGAGCGCGCTTAAGAATGACACGTCCCGGCTTGTTGGACGCCTGCAGTCGAGGACTGTCCGCGGAGGTGGTCAGTGCGGCATCCGTTGGCTGATTCAGGTTGTTATTGTTGCCGCCAGAGCCGCCACCAGCAGCAGCTGCGGCACGTTCCAGCGTGCGCTGTGAGCGCCGCAGCGAGGAGGAGGACATGCGTCCGAGTCCATTGAAACCCAACGTTTCCGCATCGTAGACGACGGGCGGACGTTGAAAGTAGCCCATATCGCTGTCCTGGGCGTCCTTTTCCTCGTGCTGCATCTGCTGCTGTTGCTGCTGCTGCTGCGCCAGCGGATTCAGCGTTATGTGTATGTGTCGCGTGCGTGGCTTGTTGGGCGAACAGGTATTGAGCGGCACAAAGTCCTCGCGCAGCTCCGCCAAGCGCGGTTTGTTCTGCGTGTTGCCGCCGCGTGAACTACGCCTTCGACACAGGCACAGACAGGCGCTGACCACGAGCAGCACGAGCAGCGCACCGCCGCCAATGGTGCCGGTCAGCAGAGGACTCATGTTGAATGTCTCGTTGTGGCTGGGCGTGGTGGTGTCCACAGCGTTCACCGCCGGCTGTGCTGTGGTGCTCGTCTTCGGTCGCTGTGTGCGTCCCTGTTTGAGGTCACTGAACTCGGAGGCCGCCACGGCGCTAAACGACTGCAGTTTAAATTCATAAATGGTTCCCGGCTCGAGAGCAGAGATTTGAAAGCTGCGCGAGCTGGCGCCATCGATGGTCGCCTTCAGGTACTCGCCAGCCGAAGAGGAAGGTCGATAGTAGGCGTAGTAGCCCGAAATCAACTGCTCGTCCGCATCGCTGGGCAGATGCCAGTGCAGCACAACGGTCGTTTGCGAGTCCTCCTCGATATCCACCAGCTCGGGCACGGCCAAGGGCGCCAGGGTGGCACCACGTTGCAAGAAGAACTTGCCCGAGGTGCTGCTCTCCTTGTTGTCGTTGTTCGAGTAAACGGCCATGATGCGGAAACGATAGCTGTGATCCGGTCGCAAGCCCGTCACGGAAGACGTGAAATTCTTCAGATCGGCGCCAGAGTCATGACCATAGGGTATATTCTCATTGGTTGTCTGCCAGCTCTTGCGTTTGCCGGTGGCGGTGAGCATTCGGTACTGCACCTTGAAGAACTGGATGCGCAGGCCCTCGTTGCGCACCACATGCCAGCGTAGCATCACGGACTCATCCGACAGTCTGGTTACATTCGGCGCCGACGGCGGCACCATTTGCGTCTGTTGCTTCTGCTTGCGATTGTGCACGGGGCGGGCGGATGACCTACCTCCCTCGCCGCTCTGTATCTGCGTAGGATTGACCTGGAGCAGTGTGCCGGCACTATGCTCGCCCAGACTGTTCCGGGCAAAGCACTGTACATAGCCGGCATGTCGCTTCTGCACCCGCTGCACAACTAGGGACCCGTTGGCCAGCATTCTTGTTTCATTGTCTAAGGCGCTGTGCTCGCCATTGAGCAGCCAGTAGATCTCCGGCGTGGGCATGCCCGTGGCCGCACAATCCAGCCGCATGCGTTCACCCTCGTTGGTCAGATTAGCGCTGGGCGGACGCACAATGCGCGGCGGCTGCAGCACCACCAGTTGAATAAAGTGCTCCAGGGCGGGCCGTATGCCGTTGTCCAAGTAGCAGATGTATGTGCCCGCATCGAGCGGCTGCAGTGTCCCGATTCGCAGACCATAGGATAACACACGGGTGCGATTGTTGTAGATGGCACCGGTCACATTGGGGCTACTCCAAACGGCTGTGGGCGGCGGATAGCCAACGCCGGGGCATAGCAATAGAACAGTTTCACCCACCCGGGCTACCACCTCACGGCGCACACGCTGCCCGCTTAGAAGTGCAGGCGCTGCACTCGCCAACGCCACACCCGGCACCTGCAATTCCAAGCGACTGGGCAACGTCAGTCGCACACCGGATGCGGTGTTGGTGGCCACACAGCTGTAGCTGCCGCTGCTCGCTGTGCTTACGGCCGGGAGCAGCAGCGTTCCATTGTTGTCGCTCAGCGTCGATGCCGCCGGCATTTCAATATCATTGTAATAGTAGCTCCAGCTGGGCGCCGGATTGGAGGAGACGTGGCCACAGTGCCACAGCACCGTGTTGCCGGCTGCGACACGCCAATGGACCCGGCTGCCAACATCATTGCCACTAATGCTGGCGAACTCCAGACGTGCTGTGGTCGACGACACGGCCAGCGGTCCAAACCAGGCCACGCACCGATACTCGCCCACGGTCTCCGGCCGCACAATGACGCGCAGCCTGGATATGTGATTATCGTGCGTTATGGTGGTTAGATTGGCTTTGGCGCTCGACGCTTTTAGATATTTGAAAGCGCGTGGCGCCTGGCCACGACTCGAGGCGTAGCTCCATTCGAAGTGCTCCGGCGGCAAACTGGTCTCGCAAACGAACACCACCTCATCGCCAGAGGGCGCCACAGTCGATTCGGGCGCGCGCAGTATTCGCACGCCTGGCCCAGGCGATGGCGAGGCAGAGGAAGAGGGCGATGAGTTGGCCTGTAAAACCGGAATTGCTGCAAGCAACGACGTCAGCAGCAGCGTCAAACTGAAGCGCGTCAGCAACATTTGATGGGCTGCTGCAAAAATAGGGGGAAAAACTAATTACATTGCCAAATTTGTGCTAACTTTACGATTAAAACCAGAAACAAACAACCAAAATGCGTATTAGTATTGGTTGTTTTGGGCAACAGGTGACGCGCATGCTTACCTGCTTGAGGTATTTCGTTGCTTTTGTTCGGTTTCGGTTAAACACTTAAAACTCGCCGACGACGCGTTTGCGCATAGGCTGAAGCTGGTTTCTTTTTTGTAAATTTAATATATTACAATTTTGTGCTCATTATATGCTTGTTGATTGTTAATATTTTAAGTCACGAACATGTATATGCACTTAACAACTTGTACAAATAAACAAAAACATTTTATTATTTGCCATCGAAATTGGATGCTGCAAATGCGACTGCGACGCCAGTTCAAGTGTACTGGTTCATTTAGCTAAACAAGAAATCTTTGACTGGTTCATTGATTCATGTTTGCTTGTATGTATAAGTGCATGAAGTGCATGTGCTTGTCATGCGTGTGTGTGTGTGTAGCAGAACCCCAGCTGAAAACTGTATGTACCTTATATACTTCCAACAACAGCGCAACATTAAGTACATTTTCGTAATTTTTATCAAAATTTCAATGAGGCCAAACGTTCCAGCACGCACGACAACAATATTAAGAATAAAATAAAAAATATCGATATAGGTATATTATTTCCGAATAGACTTTCTGAAGAAAATCCACAGCTGTACAAACAGACGATATAAGCCCAAAACTGAAACCAAATAGTTTGTAGGATATTGTAATCTACATAAAAAAATAATAGAAAACAAATTCCGTGAAATATACTTTCGCTAAAAAATATAACTAAAAGCCAAAGCGAATTTAGTTCTCAGACAAATAGTTTTAGTGACTATTAATGTTCGGTTTATTGTTAAATACAACTTAAAATTAGTTTTTAATTAAAGATTTACTGTTTACGACGCCTTAGGCAGGCGTCTTTTGTACTTTCGCTAGCTCAGCTTTGAATTTAACAATAGTTTCACGCGCCAGTTTCAATTTATCCTTTAGGGTTACGATTTCTCCCTTCACCTTTTGCTTCACATTTACAATATTGTCCAAGGTTTTATCCTTTTTTTCTTCAACTGAAAGGATATGTTTGAATTAAGGATTGAAACATAAAGTTAGCTAGTATCTTGTACACTTACAATCTGTGTCATGGTTGAGTAATCCATTGGCACTTTGCTCCGATAGCAGCAGATAGTGCTGCATAATCTGTGTGGGCTCTTGGAAAACAATTTCCTCGTATGCCTCTGAAACGAGGCCTTTTTTTGTGTCCATTGTCGTCGACGAGGTTAACTCGCCGTCAACGACGGGCGATTGGAATAGCTTCAGAATGTGGTAGCAGGTAACCGGACGTTCGGACGGATCATTAAAGTAGATCTTGATGACAACTTCGAACTCACCCCAGCCGGTTTCCGTAATTTCGTACGGAGGCTTAACCACAATTCGGTTCGGGTTCGCGTAGCTCTCGTGCAGTTTAAAGTGCACTTTTTTTACATAAATCGACATATCCTCGTCGTAATAGGGCTTCAAATAAACCTGCCATTGGTGCGTGTGTCCATCCTCTTCGCGCTTCTTGCCAAACGAGCGTGCTTTGTTGCCATAAACAATCGGCTTAACAATAGTCACACCCTTTAGTCGTCCACCCGAGTCCGCACCAAAGTCAGCCATATTTTTTCAATAATAAATCTCTTGTATTATTTAAATGTATTTGTTATTTATTGTTTATATGCTGGATACCAAAACAGATGCTGCTTCTTATATTTTTCTCTTCATCTATCGATAGTGTTATTCGATAGAATTGTTGAAAATCAAAGACATATCGATATTGATTGCATTGGTGGTTTTCGCTGCCATCACCAATTGTTGAATTTCTCGACGCTATCGCGCTTTTTTCTCGACGCAAAATATTAGTTTATTGATAAAAGTAAATAAATTTGTTACATTTTCTAGGATAAGCCACCAATTGATATAAACATGATGGCGCGCCGCGGTGGAAAGCGCATACGTATGGACGATCCGCCTCCGGCTCCAGAATACGACGAGCTGCACAGGTAAACTTGGGTGAAAAACAAAACAAAACAGTCAATTCATGTTATTGAAAAAATGTTTAACAGCGATGCATTAAATGAAAGCACATCCGATGCCGACAGTCCGACCAAGCGAATGACGCGACTGCGAGCACGCGGAGGAGTTCGCGACAAGCCGCCAATCATCGACGACGACGAGGACGAATTCTTTGCGCCCGTTTCACGCAAACGCAAGACGCCACAAACACGCAAACCGCCAGCGGAGCGAAAGGAACGCATTGAACGGCCACGCAAGGAGCCGGTTGAGAAGGGCCACCATGAACGCATCGACAATGAGCGCGAAATTACAACGGACGAGAATAGCTTGTATTACATTGTGCGACACTCAAAGAATCCTATTGCGGTAAGTAGGAACTATAAATAAGCATGTACAGCAAAAGTGGGCCAGGCGAGGATTCGCATGTAGAACAGTACTTTAACTCTGACCTGTATCTTGAACAACGTGCCCTGTGCTAGGCACAATATTTTGTATTATACCGATTCTAGTTGTGCCAACATTTTTATTTAAAAATATTCAACTTAAACTTAGAGCATTGTTGACCAATGGATTGGACAGTACAAAGATAATCGGGAGACTGCACTTGTCGCATTGATGCAGTTCTTCATAAACGCCAGCGGTTGCAAAGGTAAAATATCAGAGGATATACAATATCCAGTTGATCATACAGCCATCATTCGCCGCATGACGGAGGAATTTGATGAGGTAAGGAAAATTTCGGGATATTATAACAAAAAAAAGAACATGCTCCAGCTTGATCATATTTATTATCTTTTAGGAAAGCGGCGAGTATCCATTAATAATGACAGGCACACAATGGAAGAAATTCAAAAATAACTTTTGTGATTTTGTGCAAACACTTGTCAAACAATGCCAGTATTCCATTATCTACGATCAGTTTTTGATGGACAACGTGATTTCACTGCTAACAGGATTGTCCGACTCCCAAGTGCGAGCCTTTCGTCACACTGCAACATTGGCAGCCATGAAACTGATGACTGCCCTGGTGGATGTTGCTCTGCTGGTATCCAACAATTTCGAAAATGCAGCTAAACAGTTTGAAGCCGAACGCGTCAAGGTTAGCAGTGCGCCTGTATTGTGAATCCTGGAACAACCTGTTATAGCATCTATTATAGAGATTGCTATGATTTGTTGTCTTATTCAAAGATACACTGAAGTATTTACTGTCCATATATTCTATATATAACATTATTATTTTGCAGTCTCGCGATCGACGAGCATCGGATCGCTTGGATTCCTTGATGACGAAACGATCTGAACTGGAGGAGAATATGGATGAGATCAAAAGCATGCTAACCTACATGTTTAAGTCGGTATTCGTGCATCGCTACAGGGACACGCTGCCGGATATACGAGCCATTTGCATGGCTGAGATTGGCATCTGGATGGAAAATTATCCACAAAATTTTCTAGATGATTCCTATTTAAAATATATTGGCTGGACGTTGCACGATAAGATTGGCGAGGTGCGCCTACGCTGTCTGCAATCGCTGCTGCCGCTTTATGACAAGGACGAGCTTAAGGGCAAATTGGAGCTGTTCACATCCAAATTCAAGGATAGAATTGTGGCCATGACGCTGGACAAGGAATTCGAAGTGTCCGTACACGCTGTTAAACTCGTTATCAGCATACTAAAGTAAGTTTTACAACAATTATAAAAATATATGCATATTTAATATTATTTTTTTAAGAATACATCCAGAGATATTGGCTGACAAGGATTGTGAAATTGTCTATGAACTGGTATATTCCTCTCATCGCGGCGTTGCCCAGGCAGCAGCAGAGTTTCTCAACGTTCGTTTATTCCATTTAACTGCCGACATGGAGGAAACAAAGACAAAACGTGGCAAACTGCGCCTCCCCAACACACCACTTATACGGGATCTGGTGCAATTCTTTATTGAATCAGAGCTGCACGAGCACGGCGCATATTTGGTCGATTCGTTTATAGATAGCAATGACATGGTGCGCGATTGGGAATGTATGACGGATCTGCTGTTGGAGGAACCCGGACCAAATGAAGAAGTGCTCGACAACAAGCAAGAATCTACGCTCATCGAAATCATGGTGAGCAGCGTCAAGCAATCGGCTTCCGGGGAAGTACCCGTGGGACGTGCTAGCAATCGCAAGTTTACGCTTAGCTCCAAGGAGCTGAAGGCCATACAGGATGAAAAGGTCAAGCTGACAGAGCATTTCATTGTGACGCTGCCTGCGCTGCTCGAAAAGTACCAAGCGGACAGCGAAAAACTTGCCAATTTGCTAGCAGTGCCGCAATACTTTGACCTGAATTTGTACACTACCAACCGTCAGGAGGGTAATTTGCAGGCGCTGCTCGAAAAGATCAGTCAGGTAATGTCTATGCACACCGGCCGCGACGTGCTCGAGACCTGCGCTAAGACACTGGAATGCCTCTGCGCCGAGGGCAGCGCTTCCTATACCCGCTGCAATATCGCGCGCTCCAACATCATCGAGAGTGCAGTTAACAAGTACAAGGATGTCATCGTCGAGTGGCGCAATCTAATTTTAGGTGAGTATTGATCTAATATGAATGATACATTTGTTAAACCAGCTCTTGCAATTAAATAATGTTTTTATTTTGTAACGGAAGATGATATCGATAAGAATTACCTTCCTTAGTTAAAGCAGAGCAAAGCTTAGATTGCATTTTAATACAATATTATTAATACAAATGTTAAATTAATTGATCTTCGGTTGTTTTCTTACAGGCGAGGAAACACCAAACGAGGATGATATCTATAACATAACTATAACTCTTAAAGTTTTGTCTATTTTGTATTCGTCGCACAATTTGAATCCTTGGGATCTATTTAAGTCTCTGTTTCGTGACGTCGAGGAGGCCCAGTGCAAAGACAACGTTGAACGTTGCCTGCCCAACGAGGCTCTCGCCTATTGCATAGAAGCTTGCTACTTCTCCATTAGCTGGGGCCTCTACTACGTCGAGAACGATTGTGAGACGCTGAATGTTGCCCAGGTTGTTGCAGAGTTGCGCAGCAATTTGGATAGCTTTATGTCCGCCTGCTTTGAGCTAACACGTGACGGACCCACTGTGCAAATTCAAGAGGCTGTAAGTATGGAGCGCTGCATATATATACATACATATATGATTATAAAGATTGTAATGTTTGTTTTATTTTTTGACAGGCCTACCAGTCCATCTGTGATCTGCTTATAATCTACTCTGATCAATTGGCACGCAGCGAGAGCGAACACATACGCAGCTTGGAATACAAGTCGCGCATGGACGAACATCTCATACTGGACAACTTTGTGCAGCACTACGTGTTCTCGCTGAAACAGGTTGTTGTCCAGGATGAAACACGTATCGAGGAGCTGCACAAGAAACGAAATTTTCTGGCCTGCTATTGCAAGCTTATTGTATACAATATAATACCCACGATGCGAGCGGCGAGCATATTTAAGTACTATGTTAAGGTATATTCATCTAAAAACGAATTTGATTTTCGAATGAAACTTGCCCCTGCATTATTTACAGTGCTATAATGAGTATGGTGACATTATCAAGGCGACCCTGGGAAAGGCTCGCGAAATCAACAAAGTCAACTTTGCAATGACGCTGCTGTTAAGTCTCATTACCGTATTTAAGAGTCTGCAGGAGCAGGCCGATGATGGTATCGTGTCAAAGAGCTCCCAAGAGTTCATTGATCTAAAGGAGTTGGCTAAAAGATTTGCGCTTACTTTTGGCTTCGACGCGCTCAAAAATCGAGACTCAGTTGCGGCCATACATCGAGGTGGTATCTACTTTGCTGCCAATAAGCAGCCCGATGATCCAGTGCGAGCACCGACGCGCATACTGTTTCTGGAGGTGCTCAATGAGTTTAACTACAAATTGCTGAAGCAGGATAAGAAGGTTATCATGGCCTTTCTGGATAAAGTTATACCTCCGGGGATGCCATCCAGTCGAGCCGAGGAGTGGCAACCGTTGGTTCTCTATCGAAACTCTCTGCTCCACGGCGAGACTGATCAGGCCCCGGTGGCCACGCGCCGTGCATACACGCGGAAGCGCAAAGATCACGGTAAGAATTTAATAACGCAATTTTAACCTCAATTTATATACATTTTGTATCTGTGTTTAGATGAAGATGACGAAGAGGAAGATGATGAAGAGGAGCACAATGATCCTGACTATCGAGGCTGAGATCGCTAATTTAATAACATATTAGATTTATAATTCATTCACGTAGAATTAAGAATAACGTGTATTTCTGAAAAGTAAAAGAACATCCATAACTTGTATTAATTGAATTATTTGTTGTATATATTGTGGGCTATTTTTAATAAACGTGCACTACATAGCTATATTAGATCAAGTAACAGGCACCAATTTCTATTTTATTATATTGGAATTATAGCGTTGTACGAATATATATGATATGTATTCTGGATATTTTAAAGCCTGATAAATTCTCCCACTATTTCAAGGCAAATGCTTGTTTCGCGCTCTACATTATTTCTGTCAAAAGCCCTAATTATAAAGACGATCTTGTGTCGTCCACTCAATGGTAAGCCGATGAACTCGAACACCATATCCAAAGTAAACGGTTCATGAATAAATTTGGTCTAAAAGAGAGGGGACATATAAATAACGGATTAGTAGATATTTAATAAATAAACCGACTCACACCAGGCTGAACACATTTGTCTCTGACTTCCTTATTTGTAACGTATTTTGTCCAATATTTGTACCAATATTGTTCTTTATTATATAGAGTTGGACATCCGTTGGGTACAACCATAGAAAATACTGTTGGCTGCCAGGTTCCACGATCAAAACGATATAATTGAATATCAGCCTGAAATTAATGTCGTGTTCCACATATTAATCTGTATCGAGTTTAATTAACTCAATAATATTACTTGAATACGATCATTAGGTTCAGTATTCCATGTAAAAGTAATATTCCCTGAGATATGACATTTATCCTCAATCGACTTTATGGTTAACTCAGAATCATCGAAAAGTCCGTGCACGTCAAATACGTTCCTGGGTTGATTTGGACAAGCGCTGAACGCTTCCTCATTTTCGAAAAGGAAATAATATTTTAATGCACTCGATTGCCCAACGAAAAAAATTACTAACAGCACTTGGAATAAAATCTTTTTCTTCAAGGACATCTTTAGGAACACGCGTTTACTTGTATCAACTTCGAATGGAATATATGTTATATAACACATGCAGTACAAGATAATGATATGGTTGTTTTTAAGATCGTAATCCTGGTAATTATAATAATTTGTATACCCTGAATCAATTGAATGTTGATACAAATTTTTATGCTTTTTCTGTGCAAATGGTTCCAATAATAAATATACTTTTGCCTGTAAACATATTTTTGGTCTGCATTGTTAGTCTGTATGTATGTGTGTATGCATGTTTGAATAGATATGTGTGTAAGAGTTATTTTGTGTATTTACGTAATGAAATGTTTATAACGACAGTTAACAGCTGGGTTCAGGGTATCTCATCGTCGGGTGCTCCCGATTAGAGCGATCTCACATGTTTGAAAATAAGATTGTATAGATTAAAACTAAACACTGCACATCATCAGAT
>SCDT01003060.1:0-10470 GCA_004143765.1 Drosophila melanica
TGTTGGTACGTACAATTTAATATTTGTGAGCATATTTGCGGACAAGCGAACAGAACACGAATACACACACACACACACATGCACATCGCGCTGAAGACTTGAAGAAAACACATCGCAAAGAACGAAGACGAAGTTGGCGCACTGATAGATGTACACACACACACATGCACACACACCGCTGTTTGGCCAATGCGTGTGTGTGCGCACTAGATAAATTCTAAACGCTGTCGTTGACTTAGAAAGTATCTATTGAAAGAGATATAGCGCGCTTGTTCTTATACCCTGTAACCATTAAAAATATATATGCGCAAAAATTGAGTACAATAAAGTTGTGCAAATGCAAGAAGTGTGTGACAAAGCAGAAAGAGAAAGATTTGTGCACAGTGGTTGCTCGTTAATTAGAACTGACAGAAATTGATATTTAAGTTTTGGCAAAAAAGATGCAAACAGAACTTTTCACTAAAGAAGAGATTATTTAGTTTTAAATTAGTAACATTGATATACATTATAGAATAACTCTTATTGGTGTTTGCGTAATACCCACAAGAATGAATATGATTTATCCCTTATCTTGACTCCTTTATCTCACATATGAAAATAGATTCCCTTTTTTTTAGAAATTTTACATTTTTTTCAGTTTTACCTTTTCTAAGTTTAAAATAAGAAGAAAAAGTTTTTATTTTTAAGAACTTTTCCAAACTGTACAGTTGTACAGATAAAAGATGGAATAAATACAATATGAATTTAATGTCATTGTAGATAGTTGATTTGTGATTGAACAGAATGGATCGTTTTGAAGAGTGGGTGTTGCCATTTAATGATAGAGCATTTCGATTTAGAGAGGTGCGTGGTAATTACAAGCTCACGACAATGAGCGCAACGTGAACAATAAATAATTTACATGTATGTAGTTGCTATCACAATGGGTCCGGAAGAAGAGCTATGCGAGCTATCTATGTGAATATACATTTGTACATATACATATCTTTATTATATGATATGTAGATGGCAGATACAGATACAAGCCAAGATATGTGTGCACAGAGACAGATAGAGAGAGAGAGAGAGAGAGAGAGATAAAGTGGAAATTCAACACCTACAAAAAGTACACACACTTGTTTGTATGTATGCATCCGTAGAGCCGAGAAAGAGCATACATTGCGATGTATATCAGAAAACAACGAGCGACAAGATCCAACTCTGAGGATTGACAATCGCAACATGCGTTATACACATAGGTGTGGCCCATCCACAAGTAACGCCCAAAACGAAACAAAAATAAACAAGAATTGAATATGAAACAAGTAAAAACCGTTAACTCATTCGTATCTGCCCTTGCAGATATTTCACATATTTGCACATTATATATTTCGATTTCGTGTGCTGATGACAAAATAGATAGAAATGCTTTTACTTATGTTTCAGGAGCTCAGTTTACAATTAAACAAAAAAATTATTATTTTAAGAGCTCAATCTTTGATCGGCTGTTTCTACGCCAGCTATATTTATATATACTACATGTACATACGGTAGTGCGAGCTTGATAAGATATTGCTTAGGAACTTAAAATGCTACGTTAAGTTAAAGTATATAGAGGAAGAATAAAGTTGTTTCATACAAAATAAATATCTTCGACGGATAGTTTCTAAAAGTGATAATTATCATATAATATTATTTTTTTTTTTTTTTTGAAAATTTTGTAAATTCGACGTCAATCATTATTGATATTTTTATTTAAACATTTTACATATTTTTAATCGATTGTCATAATTAGTATAAAAACAATCATTTTGAGTGGGTCAAATTTTGGTCAAAAACGATGGCAAAATTTACTGAAAATATTAGACATGAATGCCTATCGAATAACATAACTTTTCCGATTTTCCTGTTTATGAATTGTCGTATATATTTATTTTGAGATATTTCAAACTATATCCATTTATGGGCTTACTAAAATCGTACGTTATTCGAAGGGTCGAAAACATTAAAGTGTGCTAGAAAAGAAGCAAACATCAGAAGTCATCAAAAACATAAAAACTTTTGCATATAGAAAAATATATTTTATGCACAATAAGCAGATATATACATATATACACACACATATATATATACACATATATCAAATGACATTCAATCGCTGATCGGTTGTCATGTACAAAATTGTGTAAACATTTTCCGCGTAGTACATAAAGTAACAAAATATACAAAGCTTTCGGTTTACATTTCGCACAAATAAATAACAATCTGTGAATTCTACAGAAATCGCAAATGGATATAGTTGAAGCAAATTGTATAATGGAATTAGATAAATTGAAAACAGAGAGAAAGAAGTAAAGTGAAAGCTTTTTTGAGCGAGTGGTTAAAGAAAATGTTTTTTTTTTTTTATTAAAATCGTTCTTAAAAAGTGAATAATGAAAAACAAAATTGCATGCGAAGTAACAATCTTATCAACAAAAACATATTAAATTATTTTAACATAGGACAAATATAAAATCATAAAAATACAAACATTCCGTACTTTACACAATTATATTTTTCTATAAAAAAAAATTTTGACTTGTTAGTATGATTTTTAAAAATTCCACGAATTTGTGAAAACTAAACCGATTTGCATAATATTTTAATTTTCATCATGGTTTGATCTCCACATCGATACATGGATAACTGAGGCAAGTAAATCCCGATATAATATTCCCTGTGACATTTTGCCGTTATATATTGAATGGTTTCTTAACAGGTCGACAATATTTAATACATAGTATACACGATAAATATCGCTAGAGCTTTAATGCACGTACGTAAATATATATCTATATACATAGATATGGCAGATGTATGTAAATAAGTTTGAAAGCCGGGACAAGAATGCGCTAAAGCAAGCCAAAAATAAACACACCCGATAATGACGATTATGATAATTCCAATGATGATGATGATGGTGATGGACGAGCATGTAACCCGCGTAGGATGTGAGGCAAGGCAAAGAAGAGGAAGCAAAAACAGAAGAAGTTGAACAAGTTAAAGGCTCTGCAGCTGGATAAATTACCAACCGCAAAATACCCTGTGAACAGTATGGAAACAGATCCAGATCTGTTGGTTTTAACTAAGATTACTTCAAAATTGCTGCAAATGTCTTTCAGAAAATGTCGTTTTTATCGTTGATCCTCAAACATTTAAATAATTTTGATAGCGTTCGCAAGGAATTCATGTATAATATATTAGAATTATTAATATAACGTATTAAATTATACGGTTTAAAACTTAAATAAGTTGTAAATGTAAATAAACAATTTAATAAATCTGTAATTTGAAATCAGGCTATGAACAAAACCAGTATACCCGCTTCTTTCAATTCGCTAGATATAAAAAAAAAGTTGAAACAACAATTGATGATGCGTGTAGGCGGTGGGTGTGCTCAAAGGAAGGTAGAGCAGATAGTAGAAGCAGGAGCGCGCCAGCATGCTAACGTGTCAGAGCGAGACAGGCTGATCAATTTAAAAAGAAAAAAAAAGTAAATATAAAAACCAAAACTAGACGAAAACTTGGCAATGGCAACGGCAGTAAAGATAAGCACACAACGACAACTCAGAACCGAGAACTGGGAACTGGGAACTGGGAACAGAATGGAGCGCATAAAAAGAAGCAGCCGCATAGACAAGTTTATCCCAGACAAGCCAGAGAGAAAGAACGAGAGAGAAGCGAGCAAAAATAGGGGGGTGGGGACAGGACGGGCATATATTGATGCCAAACCAGCAAGTCCTCTCACCTAAGCATGCCTGTGTTTGGGTACAGGTATTTGTGTGTGTTTGTGTAACTCTCCACCCAGTTCTCAGCCCCATCAACATCATCATCATAATCTGCATTATCATCATCAGCGAACGTCATTAATGCAACGCAATGCAAAGTTAAACCGCAAGCAAAAGCAGCTGCGCCAACTGCCGAGTCGCACTTGGAATGCTCTAACCTACAAGCACCGTTTAGTTATAGGGCAAGCACAACACTAACAACAACAACAATCTCAACAACAAGCAAGCAGCCCAATGTGAAAATGTAGAATGTAGAAAGCCAAAAACATAGAAAACTTTTTATATTGCATTTCGTTCTTAACTGGCAAGAGCGAGCGAGAGAGTGCAAGTTGCTGCTGCTGTTGAACTCAGCTGCTGCTGCTGCTGCTGCTGCTGGTGGGGTTTTTGGGTGGGAGCACAACTATTGAAAGAGAGGGGTGGACTTGAAGAGAAGAGCACAAGAGCGCAGCATATACACGTGCAATAAATGCAATTACCGCATTCAATGCGCGTTGGTGTGTGAGCGAGTGAATGAGCGTATCTGCCTCTGTGTGCGTGTATATGTGTGAATGTGTGTGTGCGCGAGTGTCTTTCTGTGCGCGTGTTTGTGGAGGTTTTATAATTTTTCTGTAGTTGTTTGTTTTTTTTTCAGTTTTATTGGTATATTCTAAACTATAAGTTTGTATAATCTCGTTGACATGCACATTGATAAGCTTTAGAAGGAAGTTACTGAGATCTTATCTGATTATTTTTTTCAACAATGTATGCACGATCATGGAAAAACTACTCTAAAACAAAATAAAAAAAAAATGTTGTATATGCACATTTATGTACATACAGATACACATATAAACACATGTGGCTTTAAGCAGCTGAAGCTGTTATTTTATATTTTTTATACTGTCATTGTATTTTTTATAGTTTTTCCCTTAAATTTTAGTGTTTTCTGTATTTTATTTTGTTTAATATGGAATTATAATATATTTTTCTAACTTTGTTGCACCTGCTGTAAGCGTTTGTGAGAAAACAAAAACGAGAAAGAACAGTTACCATTGAGGTACCGAAGACTTAATACCCTTGCAAACAAATGGATAGTGAGCGCTATATATAGAGACTTGATTTTCGGCCGATTCTTTCTATGTTTCTATATATAATATATTTTCGCATTAAAAGCCGTATCGATGCAAAATTTCAGACAGACAGACGCACATGTTTATATCGACTTAGGTCTTGCTACTGAACAAGAATATACATACATATATACATATAAACTCCTTATATGTTTGGCGAGGTTTCCTTTGCTTCGTTACATATTTTGTGGAACAATTATAATACCTATTCTTGGCAAGGGTATACAAATGTAATTTCATCTTGTCATTTTATGCGTTCATAAAACTTGAGCAGCAAAAACAAAAACGAACGACATTTTCTGTGTATACGCGCCGCTGTAGCAGTTGCAGTCGCAGTCGACTTCGCAGTCAACGTCGACATCGCCCTCCCCGTTCGCCAAGTCGATTTTTGCAGCGCTGCCGCTGCTGCTGCTCTTACTGTTGTTGTTTTATTCGTTTTCTTACTGCTTACATATAATTTTTTTTTTTCTGCTTCTTGTTCATATGCATTTTTCTGTGCGTGTGAGCGTCAACGACGTTTTTTTCTTGTCTCTCTCTCTCTCGCTAAATATATATGTGTCTGTGCGCGTGTGTGTGTTTGTCTGTGTTTGCCTCGGATCAAATTTGTTGAATTGTTTATTTAGTACGCTGTCGTTGTTGCGTTTTTCTTCATTTTTTTCAGTTATTGTTATTATCGTTAGTTGCAGTTGCATTCGCTATCAAAGTTGTTGTTGGCATGTTTGCTTTGCCTGTTCATTCGTGTACGTTCCGTCATTTGCCATCTCTTTCGTTTTTGGTATTTGTAAATTACATAAATTGTCTTGGACTATAAATTACGGGAAGATTATTATGGATTGCTGGCTTTGCCAATGTATGTGTGTGTGTGTGTGTGTGAATGTATGCATGTAGGTTGTTGTTGGCTTGGCTTGGTTCGGTTTTGGTTTTGGTTTTGCTTGCATCGATGAAACGAACGCAATAACCACAACAACATTGTACTTTTTTTATGCTTTTATAGAGATCTGCATTTAATGATACTACTCTTACATACTAACATATGTGTGCTTGTGTTTGTGTGTGTGTGTGTGTGACTCAGAGTCTGGAAATGGATATATGGTAATGCTAAATAGCGAGTTTTGCATGTGTTGTAAAATGCCAAGCGATGTTGTTGTTGTTGTTATAGTTGGTAGACATATGCTGGGCAAAAAGGATCACTAAAAAAGGTTTGCGCTCTTGTCGGCTCAACTTTAGCTCTGCAATTGGCATGCAAAATCTAGCCACAAATTCCAATCTAATTGGATTGCAGTTATTAAATGCCAATTGGCTGAATAAGATTTGCGACAGATTAATCGATTAAATATATTAATCGATGCGCAGCTTAAATGTCAGATTGCAAGTGTGTATCTGTGTGTTCAAAATTTACGTTAGACTTTAAGACGTGACAAAATGGCGCAATGTAAGAAAGTGAACTGCTAGAAGCAGCAGCAAAAGCGAGGTCAATGCGCTGTTGACAAAAAAAAAACAAACAAAAAATGGTAAATAAAGAAAATGAAATGGTTAGAAATAAGCAAAAGGATTTCATTTCAATTGAATTAATAATAAACTATAAAATTAAATTGTTTTGTTAAATTTAAGTAAACTTGCAATCAATTTTAGCTTAATTAGTTTTTAATTTAAAAATTTGCTACTCACAAAATAACAAAAAATTCTCGACATATTCTTGAGCAAATCAACGTAATCGCTGTCGCATGCTAAACACACACTCACACACACACACACGGACAAAGGCAACGCACTGATTTAACGTAACTATTCCAATGGCTCAACTCAGTTACGCGTAGTTAATAGCAAACAGCAATAAGAACTAGTGAAAGAGGCAAAGCAAATGCGAGCGGGGCCAAAACACACGCACACAAATACGAAAGCACACATGCACACAGACAGCAGTTATAATAACAATAATAAATTGAAGAGTTAAACTAATAACGAAATATGCACGCACACACTCATAGCTATAATTCAATATAATGTATGTATGTAAAGTAAACGGCGCTCACATACACATGCATATAAAATACATACATACCTTTATTTAGTCGAAATTGCTATTTATTTTCTTCTTCTTCTTCTGCTTTGCCGTGCCTATGCTGTTGTTGTTATTCTTCGTCGTTTCGCATAGAATTAAAATTTGGAATGTGTAAAGTTGCTTTTTTATTGTTTTTTTTTCTTATGTAAATTGTAATTTATTTATGTTAACGTTTTTTCCTTGATTTTATTATGCTTATTTAAATTTCATTGACAAATCGCGTTGTTCGTTTGTATTTTGTGTTGTTTTGTTCTCATGCACCTGCACTTTGCCGTTTAATTCGTGTAGTTTGTCAGCTTCAATAAGAAAAAAAAACACTGTGACAAGCAATAAAACGAGCACAAAAAAAAATCTAGTTTAATTAAATAACACGCACGAAACTTTTGTTTAATTAGTATTTCATAAATTCCATTGAAAACGGTAAACACTCAATTCAAAAGGCGCTGTTACTGCGGCCGTTGTTGTTGTTGAGTCAAACTACGCAAACTGCGACGCAGCAGCGCTTAACACAAGACGTCCGCTCACGGCAAATATCTAACAAGACAAAACAAAAAAAAAAAACAACACAAAATATCAGCACATGGGCCTTGCCACTCTTAAGGTTGTCATTCAAATGAGGTTTCTGCTCGGAGAGCGTTCAAATATCGTAGTGCTTGTGACGTCAAGTGCCTTCAAGCTATATACCTCATAGAGGAACAGCTTGTTAATTTTAAAATGCTTTTAATATAATGTTTAAATACTTGTATGTTTATTTTTTCCAATATCAATATATATATTCCACTGCACCATTCAATTTATTTATTTTATTATTTCACATTTTATTATTTTATGTTTTAATTGCGTCATAAGCTACAATCTGCTCTGCGCGCTACCTTGTTAGCCGAACACCGTTAACATATGTTGCTGTCAACGCGCTGTTAATATTGGGCACTGTTCTGCTCAATGGGCTCTGTCGGCGGCAAAAACCTATTTATCGATAAGCCAGCAGTTCTAATTTCAAAGCGATAATTGTTGTGGTCGGACTGGAAAGCTACGGTATTTTGACTTGATATCGATTGTCCTTTTGACAGTTCATTCGTCAAAATGGCGAAACAAATAAAAAATTGCCAATGCTTTAACTTGTATAATATAATAATTTTTATGATTTTAAATTTCAAAAATGAATGAAAGAACAAATATTAATACTACTATTAATATTGCAGTTTAAACAGATGGCAGCTTATTGATGCTGTAGCTGTAAAAAAATGTCATTTTATTTTATGAGTTTTTTTGCCTTAAATTTTATTTATTATTTTTTCTTATTTGCATAAATATTTGTAATCTAATTTGAATTAACAGCGATTGGCAATGACTAATGCAACGCTGCGTGGAAAATGTGTGGGCAATGCAACCCTGCCGGCTAGACTTCTGACAATTGGAATGCGAACCGCTGCCACCCCGCACCCACGCCAATTGTTGGCGTTTTGAGCGTAACAGTGCCAAAATGAGCAAAATAAGCACTTCCATGCGAAAAGTATGTACATTGTGTGCATGCGTGCTGCCACTGTATATGTGTGTGCACGTATCGTGGAATTGCTTCCAATCAGAATTTTTGGAAGGGTTTTTTTTTGTCCATATTGATTAGTTATGTCGCTTTTGTTGTTTACTCGCTACATTTTTTTGGCCAGTTAAATTGCGTGTGCGTGTGCAAAGCAAAAAACGCGGCAAAAATTAACGGAAAATCCAGAAAACGTGAGACACACAAAAAAAAATAAAAATTCACAAAAAAAGATAATAGAAAAGAAAATAAGAACCAAGCAACGGTGCGGGCGCAATCGATAGGCCAATAAAAAGAACAACAACAACAAGAGCAGCAGCAAAAACAAACAGCGATCACGGGCAGCAGCAGCAGCAGCAACAACAACAAAAACACGCCCAATGTCCGCGGGTGTGGGCGGCGGCGGAGGCAGCATAACCACAGATCACCACAGCCGCTTGTACTTCCTCAATTCGCCGACGGCGACGCTCGGCGGCCGCGACCCCTTCTTCATCAAGCCCGAATACCTCAACTATGAGAGTCCCATGCACCATCTCTATCCGAGCAACAGGGGCCTCATAGAGTACAACAACTACACGAGCACCGTTGCCGCCGCTGCTGCGGCCAGTGCGAGTACAGGCGCCGCTGCTGCTGCGGCCGCTGCTGCCGCTGCCGCTGCCTCTGCCGCTGCAGCCGCTGTCAACAATAACAGCAGCAACAATAACAGCAACAACAACAATAACAACAATAACAGTAGCAACAACAATAACAATAACAGCGACAACAGCTTCCAGCCGCAGTCCAGCAATCCCCTCACGCATACGCAGCAGCAGCAGCAGCAGCAACAACAACAACAGCAACAGCAGCAGCACGCACAACATCCGCAGCAGCAACAGCAACAACAACATCATCCGCAACAACAGCAAGCACATTCACAGCAGCAGGCGCCGCATCCCCTCCATCAACATTTGTCCACCGGCCTCGCGCTCGGCCATCCAGCGTCGCGGGCGCAAAAGGCAGCGCGGCGGCGCAGCAACGAGTCGATTGAGGCGCGCGAACGTCGGCTGGAACGGAACGCGGCGAGAATGCGTGACAAGAGGAGCAAGGAATCGGAGGCCGAGTATCGGCTGCGGCTGGCCAAGAACGCGGAGGCGAATCGCGTGCGCCGCCAGAACGAAACGGAAGTACAAAGAACCCTAAGACTGATGAAGAACGCGGCGCGCCAGCGACTGCGACGCGCCAGCGAATCGAACGAGGAGCGCAAAAAGCGGCTGGCCAAAGCCGCCGAACGGATGCGCGTGTCGCGGGCGAGCGCGCCCAAGGTCATCAAGCCGCCGCTCGAGGATCGCCTGAAGGGCTACTAATCGAGAGCAAGCGAGAGAGAGAAAGAGAGAGCGTAAATGTGTGGGAGAGACGAGTTGGCATTTGCACGCCTATACCAGACTCCAATCAGAGTGCAATTGGAACTTGTGGAGCTGGCTTCAGCAAGTGGCCGCCAGTGCAGCAGGATTAAGTGCAAGTGCAACAGAAAAGAGTGCGAGGAAGAGCGAGAGAGAGAGACACACATAAACAACAACAAGAAACGCCGAATCTAATAAGCAGGTATCTAATTAGAAACCTGGAACACATACACGAACCAGCAAATGCAAGGAGCAGCAAGAAGAGCAAGAACGAGATGAAGAAGCAGAATGCACACACACACACATACAGACAAGACACAGACACACACATACACACACACACACACAACCACACAACGTCGTCGTTTTAGACAGCAAAAAAGTAAAGGAAGCAAAAGAGAAAGCAAATAACAGCTATAAATAATATATATATAGAATATATATTGTATACATAAAAACAAACAAGAAACAACATATAACATTTACAACTAAATGGGTAAAAAAAAACAAAAAAAAAATATTAAAAAAAATTATTAAAAAAAAAAACAAAAAAAATGCCAATAACAAAAAACCGTAT
>SCDT01003061.1:0-10467 GCA_004143765.1 Drosophila melanica
TCACACAAGAAATAAAAGCATATACACAATTCGATGATAATGATAATACAAAATAAATTATTAAAAACCTGTAAAAACTAAGTAAAGCAAAATAAAATTAGTTACATTAGTTACAAATCCAAGCAACGTTTATTTAATTAATTTGCACACCAACCACACACGCACAAAACAACTGAAACAAAATTCTATTTATGCGTTCAAATAAATAATTAACATAAAATTTGCATTTTCGTATGCTTTACAAATGTAGACAGTCGAAACTAAAGCATAGCGTTTAGATAAAATCAAAATATATGAAGTACAGAATTACATAAAAATACATGAATAAGATTTTAAAAAGTCACAAGCGATTTTTTTTTATCTTGGCAACGGGTTCGCTTTGCAAAGGTAATTACAACAGTACTTTAATGCTTAAGCAACTGTTTTAACTAAATTTTCTGTTTAAATTTTGTGTTCTTTATTACATATATTGAATTTATACCTTTGCAGTGGGTTTTGAAATTTTGTCAAGAAACGAAGAAGCCTGCTCCGACGCCAATTTATATATATATATATATGTTTTTGATTAGGATAACGAGGTGAGTTGATATAAATTTATATTGCAAGTAGAATATATTTTAGTATGAAAAACTTTCTACTGTATATTCGCCAAAGGGTATTCAATTGTCGGTACACCCAAATAGAGTGTTTTTTTTTTGCCTTTAGTCAATCAATCATGTAAACGTTTGTATTAAAGAAAATGATTTATTCTCTTGTTAGCATGAAGTTATTTGCCATGTCGTAAGTCAATTTTGTATATTGCTTTAACTTACGTACTTTAATGTTATCTGTGAGTCGATACTTACTCGGGGTTTAAAGATATATGTTTACGATAAGCAAAGCTTGTTTATTTATTGATAGGGAGACATTACAGTTAACAAAATAGAAGAGTATACTTATGGCTCGTAAATTACGGGGTGCGTTACAATAAATTAGGAAATCGGGCGTATGAAAGTGAATGCTTAATTAAAAACATAAATAGCTACAATTAATTATGCGCAGGCATAATACCTGAGTGTGGGTGCTTATTCATGAATAATCAAATCAACCAAATAGAATCCGAACCATGTGCTGCATTAATTATTAATTATTTGCCACGCTAGCTCGCCGCATTCTTGAAGTATTTGCTACACGATGCATTGTTATTTAGACATGTCCTTTAGGCATGCCAGTTTTAAATATTGGGTAAAAAGACCGTGCTGTGTTCCCAAATTAAAATTGCCGGGCGGGCAAACAAAGCCAGCGGTGAAATTATAGGGCTTAATTAAAATGTTGAGCATGCGAGCGATGCATTTAACACAAAGCGTTCGCACTGCGGCCCGCCTGCCGGGTCAGGGCCTCTGCCACACGGCTCTAATTAAATGGCACTAAGCCGTGCCCTTGAGCGGCACCGGCAGCGCCCAGCAGGGCGGCAAATCCGCCGCACGCAACGCTCCCGGCTGCATTCGCTGCATTCACGAACGGAATCGCGCCCCAGTTGTTTAGGGCCACATCGGGTATCTCCGGATCGTTCTGGTAAACGATGCGATCATTGAGCGGCTGGGTCGGACGGAAATTGTTCTTCAAATGATCATCGTTGGCCGTCAATTTGCGGAAGTGATTCAGCTATTGGATCAAATCAATAAGTCAAGTAAAATTCATTTCATTGAAACTCGAATCAAATTGATTCACCTGATGCTCCGATATGTCGATGGGCTCAAAGTAGTCGATCCAGACGACTTTCTCGGCACAGGGCGGCGTTGTCAGCGAGCCGACGTAGGTGAAGTAATTGACCAGATCGAAGCCCAGAAATCGCTCTAGTGGCAACGGTTTGACCAGGTCAACGGACAGGCCCTTTCGGCTAATCGCATTTAGCTGCTCTGCAAACTCGCCATAATTGGGATTATCATCTTGTGTTATCTACGGGAACGAAACGAAAAGTTGAAGTTTGCGTCGCACGGAAATGTTGTTTCTCACCTTGAAGAAAAATGCCAACACGGCAATGCCATGATCCTGATCCAAGGCGCTCTTGAAGTCCTTGTAGTCCAGGCTGCGCACAACGACATGCAGCTCGGCGGGGTAGGCGTGATTGTTGATCAGATCCTCGCTGCCAATGGTGTCGTTCTCGCCCCAATGGAAGTGGAACTGCTCGAACACATAGTCCGTCTGGCGCTCCAGCGGGCCGCCCCTGATGCGCGGCTCCTTGCCCTGCTCGTAGTCCATGGTGACGAGCACAGTGTGACCGTTGTTGGTCAAGTGCACCCTGTTGGGTTCCACATCGAAATCGACATACTCGAGCAGGGGAAACCGTTTGCGGGTCACATTCAGCAGATCAATGTTGATCGGGCTCTGGAACTTGCCGCTACAATGCTGATACTCGAGACTCCAGTGATCGGGTCCATGTTTGCCGGCATAGCCAAAGTCTTGCGACGATACAACGGCAACTGCAACAACAACAACAACAACAACAATAGCAATAACAATAACAATATTCAGTTTAGTCTGGTGAAGCTCAAACGCGAGACTTGCTAATTGGCTGGGCAAACAAAGATTTCGACGATTGGTGACACCGAGACTAATAGCAAATATTTGTCCACGAGCTTGATTAATTTGCGGACTATTTTTGGTTAGTCCTAAAAATAGCTATAAATATACAACCTCAATAGTTAATGCACATAAAACTCAAGTTTCACTATGTTCCCAATAAATTTGCTACTATAAGTTAGACTCGTTAAGAGAGAGAGACAGTTAATCAAGTATCAGTTCATTTAATTGAATTTATTATTCTTCATTGCATGCATATATACCATTCGCTTTGAACGAGTATGACGCTATCGGTTACACCCGGTTCCATCCCGTTTTTACATGTTACAATTTGCCGTTAATAGCTGTTCAAACAAGCCAAATGTACGTCATTCCAAAACAGTTCCATAGTATATATATTGTACTGAACAGAAAAAAAAAGGCTTTAAATGGCATTCAGGGGTCGAGTCGAGTCGATTTTTAGCTATATTATATGTGTGTCATGCATAATTGTGCGTCCAATTAGCGCTGATTAAGTAACAATTATCGGGTAAACTGTTCAGTTTGTATTAACGCCTGCCCTGAACTGAACTGAACTTTGGCTTAAAGGTTGTTGAATAACAAACAATTTATTTGTTAACCTTTTTTTTTAAGCCTAAAGCTACAGTTACACAGTTACACAAATCGAGCGATTTCCGTAATTTATATTAAATTATTTTCTATAATTTATTTAAACAACGGCGTCAATTGCAGTAAATGTGAAAATGATTATTGGCAATAAACGTGTCTAATTTGAGACAACAAAAACTTAACTAAACTGTATTCTACACACGCAAAAAGTCTATTATTTGTTTTGTTTTTTATCGTTTTATCTATTGTGTTATTCGAGCCAAATTTTGTAATTGGTTAACTAGTGAAAACGTTTTGCTTTCATAAGACTTATTACTGTAAACAGATACCGTATTCTGTTCAACTTCCGGTTAAGTCTATGCCAAAATTGTTGAAAGTACACTGAGCAAAAAAACCAAAATAAACTTTGGCTACTGATGAGTAAGCGTAAGAACAAACAGGTTACCAATTGCTTTTTTTTCGAATAGATAGGACAGACATGTTATTAACTTGTTGCTGATTGTTTTGGACAGATAATCAAGCTGCTTTCGAGTTTGTGGCGTGTCAAGGACACATTATTTGCGCTTAATCTCTTTTCGAGTGTTCTAAGTTCATTTTTATGTCGCTATTCAAAGCAATTTTATTTGTTATTCGTCGCACTTGGAAGTTTTTTGAAGCACGATTCTAAAGAATTGGCAATCTGATTAAATCAAATGACAAATTCTGCATATATTTATTTAATCAACAATGTATTTTGCATTATTCATTTTTTTTTTTATTTTTTTGGTCTCGTTTTGTGGCAATAAAATGGTTTTTTTAGTCACTTTTGAACTCTTCAAACGAGTTTGGGCAATAGAATATTTGGGTTTTTACGAATTTTACGTCAAAATACATTTAAGTCATATCTAATTATAGCTCACCGCAGGCCAAGATCGCGGCCAGACAAAGACTTTTCACGCCACAGCGAAGCTTCCACATGACAATTAAATTTCTGTTTTGTTTTATTTTGTTTTTTTTCACTGTAACTGGTAGTTAAGCCCTTAAGTCAGCGAGCACAAATCTTTTTTGACTCGTCAATTTGTCTGTCGGCCTGTCCAGCGCTGTTCACCCGCCAAATGCGGTAGCACAACTGCGGTCGGGGCACACCGGCCGCAGAAACTTATATCACTTTTGCCAAAGGTGGTTGACGGATATTTGTGGTGTTGCTGTTGCTTTTTGTGTGGCCCGCAACAAGTTGAACTGAACTGAATTGAACTGAACAGAATTGAATTGAATTGAATTGAAACCCAAATCGGCCCCTTCGCTAATATTGACTAAATATCGAGAGTGGCCTCTGTGCGCGCCGGCGTCGTGCATTAAATTGAGACTAACTTTCATGCGGTTGATTAGTCAGCTGCCAGCGCTATATACCACAAGCCCGGAACCACCCAACTGGGCAGCTGCCCAAAATAGTCAACGGTGCTGCGCATAACAGTGATTTTTGAGTCACGGTAACTTAATTGCCAATCAGATAAGCTTTCGATTGAAGCCCACACACTTACTACTCACAAACACTTGCGAACAGTCACTGTTCAGTTTTTATCTGCGCATCTCTAAAGCGAGTACTCACTTACAAATGCATCGACAGTTTCTATACCCTGCAACCTTCGCAGGTGGGTATATCGGTTCGGTTCGGTCTTGATCAGCATCAATAGTCGCTAGTTACAAGTTTGTATATATAATATATAATAATGATCGATAACAGTTTTCTGAAATCGATAAAAATGTAGCATTTTCTGTATAATTATGAGACACCAAATTTGATCAAAACTCTTAATTCATCGAAATTTATCGAAATTGAAGAAACACAAAAATAATTAAAGATAGCGTGCGCTAAAAACAAATTTTTAGAATTGAATCGATAACAGTTTCCTGACAACGATTAAAAAGTACAGCCAATTTTTAGCTTTTTTTTCGTAGATTATAATCTATATAATTGTGAGACACACAATTTTGATTAAAGAACTTAATAAATCTGTTCATTAAAATCGCTGAAAAAAACACAAAAGTTATTAAAGATAGCGTGCGGTAAAAACAAACTTTTAGCATTTAATCGATAACATCGATAAACATGTACAACCAATTTTTATAATCTATATAATTATAAGACAACAAATTCGGATTGATTAGGAAATTTTAAAGGACAATTAAATAAGCAAATATTTGGAATTTTTGAGGAAAGGTATATGCTAGTCGAGTCTACCCGACAAGTGCAATCTTTTTTTTCTTATTGACAATTGTGAAACTGATTGATTGACGCTTACAAAGTGAGCGATCCACTCGGAAAAAAACATATGTAGAGAGCGCTTTTCGTTCAAATTAGTAAAAACCAAAGTTTATCTCCGGCGCTGATCAACCAGATCAAAGCAAATTTAATCTGAGAGAAGGAGATAGAGAGAGAGAGTGTGTTTGCACTGTGCTTATCTCCAGCTAGTTATTAATATTTGTACAGTACTTAGACTGATTACATTCTGTTTGCCAGCGGTAAATGCAAAAGTTGTAAAGCAATTGAGAATCGCCTCGCCCATTTCCCGATTTCCCCACTTTTAATGGCGATTGCTTTAAATCAGAGAGAAATTTGTGGATTGCAATAAACAGCTTGTTGGCTTTATTGTGGCAGATCGGACGGACAAAAGCGTTAATCCCCCAGTGGCTTAATTTGGGCATTAAAAATGAATGCGACAAGTGACTTTGGGTGCCAATTAATGTGCATACTCATTATAACTGGGACAATGGTGGCACGTTGCACGCTGCACGCTGCACGTTGCATGGACAACCGAGTTGTAGCAGCAGCTGCAAAAACATGCAGCAACGCAAATCAATCAAATTTAAAATTAATGACTGACGTAATTTGAGCCAGTGCGTCATTGAGCTGGGTATTCCCCACGCATTTGAAGACGATTGCAATTTATAAATAGTTTCTAGCTGAATATAATTATCAAAAATTTCCATTCGCTCAAATTTCGCCAATTTGTTAAATTTCATTTTAGTCAAGTTGAAGCTGAGCTGTTGACACAGCTTTTTAGATATGTTTAAGACCCAAACATTTAAACAGTCGCGCAATTGTCTGTGGTAAATGCCGTTAGAAATACATATACATATATATATATATATATGCATATATATGTATATATTCATAATATGCTGCCAGAAAAGCACTTACACTTATCTGTCATATTGTAGAGCCAGCGACAGAGCTTTTGCCTACATTTCACATTGCTCAAGCCACTAATTACTTTGTGTGTGTGTGTGTGTGTGTGTGTGTGTGTGTGTGGATGCTGCAATGGCAACGGCGATGGCAACGGGGAAGGTGCCGTAGAGTAAGTGCTTTCAGCGCGCCTTGAATTTAACATGACGAACACAAAGCGAAAATATTTAACACAGCTGTTTATAAATATGCAAAAATTGTCGCTTACTTTTAAGTTTTGCGCCGGCAGACTTTTAATAAAGGATTAACTTTTCTAAGCTCTACGCGATACACTTTATCTTGATTGCAAGCGACACGAGCTTAAAAGTCAGAACAACAGCCGCCAGCCTAGAACAATAATTATAGCCCCCGCCGGGCATGTGTGTGTGTGTGTGTGTGTGCACACACATTGCTACCACATATTAAATACTACATGTTTGAATGCGAAACGGGTAGGTGTTTTGGGAAAGTGCACAAGCTGGAAAATTCGCAGAAATGGGTAAGCAATAAATCATTTATGGTCTATTAAGAAACTCAATAATCAAATTAGAAGAAATTCAATTTACATTGTAATTGTAATTGAAATTAAAGAAATTTTGAATTTTGCCAGGGTAACTATGCGTCGAACAGCTTTGGCATTCGAGCGCCAATCGGTTTTTAATTAAAGTGTAATAGCCAATAATTGCGGCGAGCTTTGCTCAATTGGCCGCGGCTCGAATCGGCGATGTGGCACAGCACAAATCAGAGCTATATAAGAGTTTTGTGCCGTTAGACAGGTTGTCCACAGAGTGCATTAATAAACAATTCGAAATGATTTAAATAAATGTGTGCGTGATCTGTGTTAAAAAACTACAATTTCAAACGGAAAACGCCAGCGGGCAAAAGGACACCGCCGAATCCCCCCCTTCTGCGGCTGTCGCTGACACGCATGCGGCAGACATAATCTAAAATGAAATGCGAGTAACTACTACTGTGTCCTGTTTAACCAGCATGCGAGTCTAATCCTGCTAATAAACCCGCGAATGTGCCACACACCCAACCAACCAACCCACCCACCCACAAACACACGCACGTACACAACCACCCAGCCACCCACCGACAGGCCTCATTCACATGGCAGTTTTTCGGGCCACAAAGAAACTTATAAAACGTGTAAGTGTGCTTTTGACGGTAGTGACCGACTACAGGTTACCCTGTACTCAGTTGCTGCCATTTATGTGTATGTGTGTTGAAAAAATAAGTAAAATATTGGAAACTGTAAAATATGCCCTAAAAATGATAACTAAAACATGCATATCTCGGGCAAATAAGGACAGATCTTGGAATGATATACAAATTTAAGCTCGTACAGATCGGAACTATCGATTGGCATTCAAAAATTCGCATTCTAAAATTTTATCATTTTTGACAAAAAACACAAGGGGTAACATCACAATTTTTGCTAAAATTGCAAAAATTTTAAAGTTAAAATTTTTGAATGGTGATCGATTCTGTAGACTTCTACGATTCAAAAGAGGTATAACTTTCAAAAATCGGACTACGAATGGCCGAGATATAGTCATTCAAAGTTTGTTCAACAACACTCAATTGTCCAACTGCATTTACACGACGCCCTTAAAAGTATGCAGAAGAATTTTAAAAACTGCACAGCGGCGGCCGAAAATTGTTACATTGTAAGTATGCAATGGAATTTGGCACTTTTGATATATTTTTTTAATGGCCTGCTGACAATTCTGTTTGCCTGGTATTTCACCTGCGATTTGTATAAAAATCTCGCCAATGTGCGAGACCAAATTTAATACCGTATAAATATGCAATGTAAATTTGTACTTTTAACTTTATTTTGTCGACTTGTTGACAATTCTGTTTGCCTGGTAACTCAGCTAAAAATCATGCATATTCGCGTCCCAACCAATTTTTCGAAAGTAATAATTATTAAGTTCGTAGAGGAGTGCAACGTTTTTACTTGTTTTAAATGTATTTATTAAATATCTCTTGACATCTTGGTATTTTATATGTATTTTTTTTTAATGTATTCGCCTTAAAAATAGTTGATTTTATAAAAATCAGTATTGTAAGTTTTAGGATATTTAAATATATACCTTATACACAGAAATAACTAAAACTTATCTCGAGAACACATTTTTTTTTTATTTTATTTTATTTTTTTATAAACAATAGTTCGGTTACATATTAAAGGCATCTCTTAAGGTAGTTTTATGCTATATTTGGAATAAAGATTACAAAAATATGGCAATTAAGCTTTAATATTTACACGGAAACCTTATTTTAAAGTATTGTTTAAATAAATTGATGCTGGATTTTGTCATCGCTTGTCAGTTGCAGCTTGCATTTCGCCTCGGAAGACATGCAAAAAAGAGAAGAATAAGAATTAAGTAAATGAAGAAAATTGGCATTTTTGTAAATGGTTGGATTGATTTTGCATAAAATCTGCACAATTTCAACATTTCGATAGGTAAAAGTAAGCAAATCAATAATTGATCCAAGCATATATTGATAACCGTTAATACCAAATAATCATACCCTTTTCGCATAATGCGCTCTGGCGTGGATTAGGCCGAAGAAGTGCGTATGTCAACCTGTCACAATTAAGCCGTGATTCGGCACTTTGCGGTATAATGGGGAATATCAAAACGATGACAACAGAACACAAAGCCCTTATCAAGCCAGCGGCTGCCGCTGCCGCACCAGTGACAGGCGAGAGCAGAGGTTACAGCTCGAGACGGCAGAGAGAGAGCGGAGCAGCAAGTAACAATTGCTCTCTTACAGAGCTCTGCCGTTGGCAGCCGCACACAGCACACAGCAGCATCCGAGCAGGCTGAGCAACAATTTTCATTGATAAAATGCTGGCAGCCGTGTCCTGTGCCTCAGTCGTACGCGAGCCTTCAGACAGCCCAAGTCCCATTTTGGGGCGTCCTCACACAACTTGCGGAGCGAGCGAACACATTTCAAATCTGCTTCTGACTATTTTGCGCGAATTTTAATTAATATTACGCATACGCCGCGTTCAACGCACAATAAAGCCATCGCCTGCAAATGAAAGCAAATAATAAGTAATAAGAAAATTGCTGACACTACTTGTGAAACTATTTATTTATTTTATTTTTGTTGTTGTCGGTTATATTTTGTGGCCTGAGCTTAAGCTGAAGTGCTTAAAATTGAATAAATAAAAAACTCTTGCGCCCCATTGGCGCCAATTTGCAACTTGAGTTGGGCAACTTTGTCAGGCGGCTAAGGTCAAATTATACAAGTGAATCCGCTGACAGAGGACAGAGGACAGAGGAGAGACACCCAAGTGACACAGGTAAAACCGAACTGGACAAGAACTAACCAAGATAGAGCACAAAAACTTTCGCCATAAATATAAGTGTGGACAAATCGCAGAACAAAACCGCAGAATTCGGTTTATTTTGTGGAAACTTTTTCACTATCTTTTTTTGTTTAGCTGAAAGTACACAATAATTGCATGTTGCTTTGTTCTTAATGTTTAATTTATATTAAAATATGCGCTGGGCAAACAGCTGTCAAATTATACACTATTTTTTTTTGGGATAGTTACTCAAAAAACCTCCTCGAAAAATAAATAAATAAATCGAAATCGAGTTCATGCGTGATAGAATTTCAAAATAGCCACATATATGAATGACAATTGATCGATTCCAGTTAAAGGACACTTTTGCGCCCTTTGAATTAAACATGTTGGTTTTTTTTATTGCAGCCGAATTGCTTGAAAAAGTTTTTGATTCAGTTTGGTTAACAAGTATTTAATTCTATTTTGTCCATTTCCGCAGTTGGCAATCAGGCCGAATTCTTGGCCACTTTAATGTGAATGCTGGCCAATCAGAAGTTTTTTGTATAAATACATTTTTTTTTAAATATTTATTTTGAAATGATTTTTTGAATTGGTTATACACACACACACACACACACACACACACACACAACTGGCTTAAATTGGGCAGAAAAATGTATAGAAATTGCAAAGGAATAAGCCAAAATGCCGGTTGGCCGGACAGTGAAGGGTTCCTTTTGTTTGTCTGGCACACCTGAGTGGACACCGAGCAATGCTG
>SCDT01003062.1:3056-13522 GCA_004143765.1 Drosophila melanica
CTGGATTTTAAACTTAACCAATTGGATTGGAAATTTCATATATTACAGAAACTAATTAATTACCAATTGGTTTGTATATTCAGAAATTGTATATTGTTGGTGAATGCGAATTGAATACAATTTAATTTATATTACTGCAATGATTAAATGCTTTAAGTCTTCGCTTGCATTTGCTAAATTAACAAATTTAATTACCCGCCATTTATGTGTACACTGAGTATAGTTTATTTAGATAGTATATAAAAAATATATACGTATGTATGCATTTTCTAGTATTTTAGAACATAAATAAAATGTGTGTTTCGGCTTGTTGGATGTGACCCATTGAATATTTTTAAACGTAATGCAGGCACAGGCAAGGAGGCGTTTTTTTTAGGGTCTTCAATTTTAATTAACTTGCAATTAAAGCCAAATTTATTGGCGCACTTTGATGGTCGTAAATTAGCTACTCGACGTTCCCAAATGTCAGAGCGGGAGCAAATCAATTTATAAAGCCGATGCGAGCAAAAGTGAAGGCCCAAAAAAGCTGAACTTGTAGCAAGTCAGCAAAAGGTCCAAGGCCAAACGAGGCGAGATTGTTTTTGCTTTTTTTTTACATTTTTGTAGGCAGTCGGTTTACGTGGCGTATGAGCAACACAGCATACTGTGACTGACATGAGACCCATCCACACATACACACATATATAAAGTTGAGAAAGTGTGAAGCGCAAAAAGGTTGAAAGGTTTGTTTGGGAGTTGGCAATCACCTTTAAACGTTTTTGCACATGCCCCAGTGGCGTTAAAGTGGCAACCACACACAATGAAGAAGTCAAACAAGTCAGTTGGCTGCTGCTGCCGGTAACAGGGATGCAAAATGGACTCCATGAGAGCAGAGGAAACTTTAGTTGCAAGGTAAATTCTTGGCCAGCAGCCAAGCTGATTTAAGACTTTAACTCGGATTGTTCACACATATTGCGCACGCAGCGTACGTGCACTTAGACTAAGTGAGAGATTTGTGGCAGGAAGTGTCCGATAAGCAGCTTTAAAGTGACTTTGCCCCATGCGGTTTAACGGATAAACAGCTGGGGGATTCGTGTGACTGATCAAACTGCATAGGTAATTAATAATCTCAAGGAACAGGAGTGCCAAAGGGTGGCGCAAGTTGAAAGATAGAGCTGATGTGGATTTGTGGGTGTCCGGAAATGGACAGGAAATAGATTAAGATAAAGGGGATAGTTGAATGTGTATATATAAAAGCATTTGACAAATAAGTCAACAAAAAGAGTCGTATTTTATGTTTGCGAGTAGAACCAGACAAAATGCAAGCCAAAGAAAATAAAATAAATATTTGATTGTGCGCAAAACTGAACAATACTTTTAAAAATATAAAAATCAAGAAGAAAAATAATCTTGAAAATAATTTAGGTGATTGCAATTTTATAAAGATACAATATACGAACTTATAATAAAAAAAGGAAACAATGATTTATATTCAGTGGGCCCAATATTTACTTTCTAGAAAATGCGCTCTTTTGTTGATTTACCTTAGGAATAACAACCAAAATATATCTTTGAGTACATTCATCGAAGAGAGATTCTAAGAGCGCCGCAAAGAGAACGATCTGATAGGCATGACAAATGCTAGGCTATCTGAAAATATACTAAACAGTTGCCGCTTGAACGTCGATCGTGCCGCTTGTGTTGCAGCTGTTTTCTTCTCGAACAAAATTGTTGGGCAATACTTACGGCAAGCAAAGTATCTGCAAGATACATCTTTTGCACGGGCTAAAAATAAACGAGAAGTTGAAAAAGGGGGACAAAAACAAACGCCAACTTGCGCGCGCGCCAAGTGCAAAACGTAGGGTCAGACCCCTACAATAAAATAAAAAAAAAAAAAAGAAATAAAAATGTGAATATAAAAAAGGGAAATGCTTATGTGAAATTGCCTATATCATTTATGGAACGGCTAAAGCGGAAGATTATTTATGCAATCCATTTGTGAAACTAAAATTATAATATTTATTTATTTATGTGACAAAAACGAAAAATATTTAATCATTGCCAAGAACTGAGCGATCAAAGCGTCTGTCAAATATTTCAACGTTCAGATCAAAGTGCCCCGAAGTCATAATAAGCAAATCAAGCGGAAAAGCCATTGCGCAAATTGGTAAATGCAAATGGCCAGAAATTGATAATGCGTATAATTATTGCAAAAATTAATAAAAACAAAAAAGAAAATGTGCGAATATCTGTGAGCATTGCAAATATTTACAATTCGCATATTGCAATTGCAGCTCGAAACCTGAAGCACTTTTATTGAAATTTGCGTTAATTAATGCATAATTTCGCGAAAGCCGCAAAATAATCGATAAAAAGTAAAAACTCATTTTGCGAAAATGCTGTGTAAATCTGTTAATGTTTTGTGTGCGTTTTACTCTTTAACGTAAATCAACTGAATGTTTTCACTTAATTTTTATGGCATTGTTTTCTAGATAAATATTATACACACGTAGATACTTATAGATACATGCGAATAAATAAACAAAAGCTAGGAAAATTGCGGACATTAACAGACGTCAGGCGCTTGAAAATTCGAATCCAAAATATAATGTATGCCGTATATATATTTAAAAAATGGAATATTTTCATTCAACCGTTTTAGGTGACCTGTTTAAAAATTAGCTTCGCTAGCACCCTTCATTGTGCAATAGGTACTAATATATAATAGGGAATACCATGATGATACCATAATTATTAGTTAAATTTTAAAAGGTCTGAATTTAGAATAGTGTTGAGTTCTATAATGATTATAATTTTTTTGTATTATTAGATTATTTATATATTTATATAAGTATTGTGCTATTATTATCGCAAGCACTAAATATTTAAATGACTTTCTTTAAGCTGTCAGTCAACTGGGAAAATTCAAGTGTTTTCACTTTTCAACAAATACTTTAAAAGGCTCAAATTTAATGTTTAGCTTGCATATTAAGTTCTTAGTAAATATTTAGAAAGGCAGTGCACTTAATAATGCTTGCAAATCCCCATTTAATCTCTGAAAGTATATTCGTGCAAACACACACACACACACACACACACACACATATATGAATATGAATCTATTGCATTGGTATAAACAATTTTGCATTAAAATAGTTGGCCGATTCGAGCCGGGGCATTTAAAAATATTGTATGCATATGTGTATGCTTCACTTAATTTACATGATAATGGGCCAGATTTATGCATTTGTTACTTGCGTGAACGCCCACTTTTTTCTGTGTGCGCCCCACTTGGGTGGTGGGCGGTGCTGCATGCCGACACATTTTGGCCCGCAAAAATAAATCGCATAATTCGAAATAATTTTCGCGGCGCATCTTTTTTTGGGGGTTTGTTGAACTTATTTCGCACAGATACGTTTCGTTTCGTTGCGATCTTATTTTGCATTTCTAATTTCTGAATCCCCTTCCTTACCAAGCAGCAGCCTAAAATTAGTTGCAGATAATTTGTTGTTGTTATTATTGTCGTTCTTTTGGGTTNCCCGCTACGCATCGCTGCGGCGCATGTCAAATGTGACAGCTTTCAATGCGCTGTCTCTATGCTAATTATGCAAATTTTTAGACCAACTTATCCCCTTGCAGGGTTCTAGGCGCCCCCACCCCTTTGGCATCATTTGCATTACAAATGCGAGTAAAATTTCTCCGCTTGTCGCTTCTTTTATGAGCAGCATATGATTTATGACGCTCTGACAAAATGCACATAAAATTCGCTGCAACTCACTCTTTTTTCAATATTTATTCCATTCTTTGGAATTTTTTTGTATATAATGAGTTTGAAGTGTGACAACTGTGAATTTTGTAGACGTTGCTGGTAGATTTTTTATTATCATTATTAATATTTTTTCGTGTTTTTTTACACATATTCATTTTTTACATATATGCATGAATGCATCTGCGTATCATTTATACTCTGTGTCTGCAGCATATTGTGGCAATCAGAAACGTATTTGTTTCGCTTTTTATTTATGATAAAAGTTGGTCATCATGTTTATTCATGAAGCTTGCATGCATTTTATTATGAAGTTTATATTCTTTCGGTTTTTTTACATTTTGTTTCCAATATTTTGTATACGGTTGCACTGTTTTATTGTTGCATTCAGCTACAATTTTGTATACAAATCTAACCAACTTTAGCAATTTTGAGTTTCCTGATTATGATTTGTTATATTACGTTGTTTATCTGTCATAATTCACATAAATATCACTATAAGTCGTTAAGTGTGATGTCTTC
Organism: Drosophila melanica; assembly: GCA_004143765.1. Taxonomy (NCBI): domain Eukaryota; kingdom Metazoa; phylum Arthropoda; class Insecta; order Diptera; family Drosophilidae; genus Drosophila; species Drosophila melanica. The sequence goes on from SCDT01003062.1 coordinate 7,324, forward strand.
ACACCTCAAGAATATCACTTTAAATACACCCATTCCAATCAAGTCATTTATCAACAGTTTGGTTAAAGTACAAAGCATTTTCCAAATGTTTATTCTGACTACTCGGACTGAAGTGCTCCGTCGGAATCGAAACAAGAGTCACCACCTCAGGCACCAGCACCAGCAGCAGCAGTGGCGGCGGCGACAAAGTAATCCAAATCAAATCACATTACTTAACTTAAATTCCAATTGCAATACGAAGAGTTCTTTGTCTTCGCCTTTTGCCAGCTGCCAGTTCCTGACAGTTTCTGCCAGTTTAACTCGTGACTGCATTTTCGGTTTCTCTTCATTGTCTTTTCTTTTTCACTTTACTTTTTTGTTTGTCATTTCCTTCTGGTAAGCGAACGAAATTCCGTGGATATTTTTTGTGTCTTGTTTTTAGGTTTTTATTTTAACGCATTTGCAGTTTATTTTTAAATGTTGTGCATTTTATTTAAATTTCGCGCAGAGCTCGTTTATTTATTATTTATTTGTGTTATTTTTATCGAAATGCTGTTTCGTTTTTCACTAAGTGAAAGTGAATTAGGTGATCAAATCCGAATACACTCAGTGCTTAACAGCTGATATCGGTTTTGTTCGTAGCACAGAAATAGCGATGATTTTCCATTTCATTGCTGCCGCTGCTCAATGAACCACTCTATAAATACCCAGCATACGTACCGAAAAACGTAAAGCAAACATTAGCCAATGCTGACTCAATTAGCCTCTGCGATAGATAAAATTTATGAGTCTCTTTCATACGAAACTATTTTCTCGTCTTCTTAAGTGCTGGAAAAACTTTAATACCAAATTAAGACTATACGAACTATTCAAGTTTTTATTTGCTGCTAATGTACCTTGAAATTTGTGCGCTTCAGCGATGAAAATAACTACAAATGCAGTCAATAAATAAAAAATACATTTCAGTCAGTATTGTCTTCTTTGTTTTTATGACATTTTATTTTGGGACACATTTTTTTGTTTTATTCTCAACAAACTTTTTTAGGTGCAGTCGGAAGTGTTGTTAGTATATAAAGTACGCAAATAGATTTATGCTCGCTGCTAGCTGCAAAAAATAAATTAACTGATTTAACAATGATTTAACACATATTTCCTTTAGGCGGCTAAAAAAATGTACTAGGCTTTTCTTGTTTTTCCGCCGTTTTCTGGCTTTATTTTTGTATATTGCTCTAATTTTGCTTTTTTCATTGAGTTTTTAGTTGTGAAAAAATGCTTTTAGAGCGTCACGGCGTTCTGTTTATTTTGATAAATAGTCAAACACTCTCATCCACACCCATACACACTCGCACACACACATTCCCAGCTACACCACACATGTTACTCGCATGCTTCTATGTGTTGAGTTCTTTTGCTCGCACAATAAAACATTTTAAAGGCATTTTTTTGCGTTTCGCTTTATATGCATCCGTTATGACTATATATATATATCGGCATTAGTGTCAACACACAAGACACTTTTTCACACACATACACATACACACATCCAAGCGTAGAGCAGACTGATGCCCATAAGAAGCTAATTGAATTTTTATTGGTATTTTTATGATTAATCGTCATGGGAAATTTGCTATTTTTGGTGTTTGTTTATTTTACGGAAAAATGTGAATCTGACACTAAAATTTCGAATAGCATTCAAATTTTATTTGGCATGTGTCGGAACTTGAATGATGGACGCTTGTTCTATGTATTGAACACACATCTTCTGTTCTTTCTGTTTGTGCACAAAGCCGTTTTAATGACAGCTCTTATATCATTCATTGGAACTGCTCAAAGTTGAAAGTCTACAAAGAATCATTAAAGTCAATTGATTTGATAATCCTTGAAGAGTGTGTTTCTAAGTATTGCCACTGGCACAAACGACTGGCAACATAATTGGCTATTGTCGGAAAAAAAACATACATTTTCAAATTGGAAAAAAAAAAATAAACAGCACTTTGATGGAAAACCTTGTCAATGTGAAGTGGAAGAAAATAACTGAGTGATGGGCTTGGAAAATTTAATTGTGTGCTTGTTATTAGTTGTGGACCTGACAAAATGATTGAAGAAAATTTTTAATTTCAGAAATATGAAATGTTTAAGTAAAAGAAATATTTAGGAATATTAAAAATTTGCCATCAATAGCATCCATTTTAGAGGCTATAATAATATTTATATACATTATTTACATCAATGTAGAATCGAAACGAAAAACTTTATCCAAAGAACATGCCTTAAAATGATTTAAATAAAAATATAATAAAATATGATTTTATATGAAAGACATTTGTTTATTGTTTTTATGAATAACTATATATTGATATTTTTAGAAAATTAAATAATAACAATTGGTGTTAAAGCTGCTAAATGCGATTTCCAGAAAGTAACCATTTTATCTTCAATCTCTAATGTCTTTGACAAATAAAAGTGTAGCAGGCAAAAGCGACGAAACGTAAATATTTGCAATGAAAGAGACAGCACAAGAAAACTACCAGAAAAACACAGCTGGCCCAAAATAAAAGCAACAACAAATTGTTTACTACTATGAGTTTCGTCCAATTCCGTTTCTTATATATTTATTTTGTTTTCTTTTTCTCGCACTTTGCACAAAGAAAACTGAATGAAACTTTTCTTGGAGCTGAAAGGGAAGACCAGAAGTACAGTAAACACTGCACGAATAGAGACGGACCGGCGGAGGCATGCTAAAAATTTCAAGTAAATAAAGTGAGAGAACTATTCAAGGCAGCAGGAGAATCCATGTAAATAAAATAGAGGAAAATGTGGCGATTTGGGCAGAGCATAAAACGCAATTAACAACAAAGAAAAAGGCACGACAAAAGACAAACGCAGCAGGCAAACGTAATGTGAAAACTTGCGCTTGGCTAAAATTAAAATTAAAATTAAAATTGAAAATTGGAAATAAAAAGTCGAAGAACGAAACGACGGAAATACGCGAGGGAAGCTGGCGCCATGAAGTTTTGTTTGGGCGCTTTTTGGCTATTTTTGTTGACAGTTGGCGGCAATCAGAAACAATTAAGCGCTGATTGTTGCCACGGGCTAGCCACTTGGGGCATGCCAGTGGCAGCTGCTGCACCACCAAAGCAAAAATCAATTGCAACGTCGTTGGACGGCCGCACTGGTCCCAGGCCACGAGGAAATGAGCTGGAAAATGCAACGAAGACCTCAATGGCAACGCCGCCCGCGCCTCCACCGGTTATTGGGGACATAACAACAACAACAGCATTCCCGCAAGCTCAACCGGATGCCACCACACTGATGGCCAAATCAATCGTACAACTGACATTTAAGCAGGCCAAGGCTCAAAATTTGGAGCTCAGCTTTAAGGAGCGCATGGCCCAGCTGTTTGCCAACGAGGGGTCAGAGTCCAGTGCAACAACAACAGTGGTAACCACAACAAAAGCAACTAATGACAACGATACCAGCAGTGGCAGCGGCACAAGCACACATCATCCGGAACGTCGTCATGTGGTGCCCGACAAGTTGCAGTACACGAAGGAGTTGCAAATCAAACAGGGCCGCCTGATGGGCATCACACGTCGCTTCCAGGTGACCAGCGGCCTGCGAGATGTAGATCAGTATTTGGGCCTGCCCTATGCGGAGGCGCCCATTGACAACAGACGGTTCATGCCACCGGGTGAGTAACAACAACAACTTCTGGCTAGTGATGACAGTTCAGCACTTTTAAAGCCTAAAATAGTTGTTTTGAATTTAAGGGTGTGCAAGCTTTGACAAGCAAGTTGCGAACTACAACACTGAAATACTGCATGATTTTAAATGACAGTGAATTTAATCTAACGGTTGTCTAATTATTTTAAATTAAAATATAAAGTTAAACAAATGTATATGTTGAGTTAAATTTGAGCTTAAAGTAGTTGATCCTTAAAAACCCCATTTAATTAATGTAACGTATATAGGTTATATAAAGGTATAGGTTGGGTTTAATTTAAGCTTTACATTTGATAATTTAATATTTATTTATTTAAAATACAAAACTCAACAAAAAAATATACAATTTAAAACTTTAAAGATATTTATTTTCGAAAAGCTAGCAATTGTAATTAATTTTTTTTTATTATATTATTTTTTTTCAAATATCTTAACCTGTCTACAGGTGCATTAGCTTATGCATTAGTTATCTGATTATATAGATTTTTTTTATTACTTTTAGCACGGTTTTATTTTATGTTTTTTTTTGTGCATATTAATTTTTAGCCGCTTTAAAGCTGATTTTTTCGTTTGCTATTTTTATAACATTTGTGGCTGGCAACACTGACACTTGCCACAAATATGATGGCAATTTGCCACTTTACAGCACTGGCCGCAAACGGGCACAACAGAAACGAAAATCAAAACCTAAATTACGCAGCATATGCCGGTTACACGTTCTGACCATGTCGAAAACATGCTGCAGGCCAATTCGGTATTTGGCCAGCATTTTAAGCAATTATCTTTAAGCTGCACCTGGAAAAGGCTTTTCCGAAACTTGACACGTAAACTAAGCCACACTGGGGAAACTGTTATGTGGAAAACTCCGTAGAGAGTTATTACTGCACGAATATGGTTGTTGCTGCTTTGGGTATTTCAGCATTTATTTGCTCCACAAATATGTTGTGAATATTGGGCATTTTACAGGTACATGTTGTATCATTGTATCATTGTATCATTTTATCATTGTGTTTGTTTATAATTGAGTTTGACTAGTGCTGGAAAGTGCAAGAAAATGCTAATTATGTGCATGCAAATTGTAAATATTTGCCAATTATGCGCTTGTTGAATTTGAAATGCCGAATGCCAAAATGAAAACTCTGAATTGTAAACTTTGAGAATTGACCAAACTATTTCCGGCTATTGAATGGGCGGTTGAGACTTACAAGCCGCAAGCGACAGGACATAAATGTAAAAACCGCCAAGCAGCTAACAATTCTAACTACATATATGTATGCAGGCGAGACAGGACACGGCCAGCGCCAAGGACAATAATTTATGAGGCATGCGCGCTTGGCTTGGCTAGTGCAACATTTGTTGCCAGGCAGCCAAAGCCACAGGCCGTGACAAAAGTGCTTGTCACGAATCGTATTTGTCTGTCGTCTCTGCTTGTGTGTGTGTATGTGTGTGGTGTGTGTTTTGAGTGTTTGCCACCGCGTTGCGTTTATTGAGCACTTGAGTGGCGCGCACTCAATTCATGCGGCAAGTGCAACAATAACGGAAGACTGCCGACAGGCGCAACGCTGACGCCATATTTGTCAGCGGAAGTTGTCGTTGCTGCTGTTGTTGCAAACATGGCGGCGCGTTGTTGCAACAATCCGCCGTTGAATTTCGCCAGGCAAATACAAAGCCAATGCAAATATGAGATTCGTTTGCGTATGCGTAATGTGTGTAGAGTAGAAACACACTCCCAAACACTCACAACACACACACACACACACACACACACACACAAAGAGTTTGTGTGTGTTCGCCAAATACAAAAAGTTGTCGACAACACTTCGAAAATTGTTTTGCGTTTTGTTTCCTAGTATTTGTCTTGCTTCTCTCTCTCTCTCTCTCTCTCTCTCTGGTTTTCTCTATCATGTTAGGGGGTTATTTATGTACTAGCAGCGCGTCCTTTTGCCTTTTACGAAATTTATTAATAACAAAATGCAAATAACGCAACCGCATGACGCGCTTTGTGTGCCGGCATTCGCGCTATTGTCCCGCACGAGTCCTTCCCACCACCCAGCAATCACCCCCCCACTCGTTGTTACCATGCGGCACATATAAAGATGTGACCAAGTGCGTGGAGATTTTCCCTTCGCTTTGTTTTATGAGCGCCATAACGCGAAACATTCGACAAACGAAATGAGTTTCGTTTGACTCGAATATGTCAAAGTGTAAATGTTGCAAAAACTTGTCTCTTTTGTTGTTGTGCGCAGGAACTATTTGGGAATTTATTAAATTGCTTGGGTGTCTAGTGTACTTTGAATGGTCTTTTGTTTTATAGTACAAGAATATAAATATATATAAGAAATTTGCTAGACGCTTGCTTTGAACCAACGATTTATATATTTTATTACACGTGCAAAACCATATTTCATTTATTTTTAAAACAGCTATTAATTTGTGCATTGGCTTTGCGTATGCTCTCTTCGAAATTGTATTTGTAATAATTTATATTTAAATTTAA
>SCDT01003064.1:0-14087 GCA_004143765.1 Drosophila melanica
TATATATATATATTCAATTTGTACGCTCAATTCGACATATTTTTCAGAAAGAAACATCTGAATTTCAAATTTCACAATTTCTTATCAGGCAGTTGAGTTAAAGATGACCTTTTGATCATCAAAATGATCCACAGAATAATCTCAAAGAGTGCCGCTGATGTTCTGAAAACTGGTTGCAGCAGGTTATCCGGCCACATTTTGATACTCTATTCATAAAGTGAAAACGACAATGTTTGCTTTATGCGATAATTGTCCGTTTGTTCGTATGAATGCATTTATTTTGCCACTTTTGAAACTAGAAACTTGCAACTTTGAATATATACTCGTGTATAGCGCCACTGGAAGCGTGGCAAATCGATAATATTATATATAGATACAACATTTGTCAAAATATTTTTTTGAAAATAACAACAATAAAACGCTGTGAACGAGTATAGCCGAGTCGGTTACACCCGAATGCAATGCTCAAATGTTTGCGTTTTTTTTTATTTATGTTATTTTTTGCTGCTGCCCCGAGGATTAACCGCAAGACTAAAGCCACCGACGTCACCGCAGTCGCTACATCGTTTGCGGTTAATTGTAATTAAAGCTCAGTGGTTCGCCTTATTGCACACAAATGCACCCACTCGTACCCCGTGTTTCTATACCCCCTGTCCTGTCCTGTACGTTCTTTTCTTCTCGGAGCAGTCGCTGTTGAAAGTGTCATTTGTGAAAAAGCAAACATTTTAAAACGATTCGATACACTTAATACACAGCCTAAACGCGCGCTCTCTTTTTCTCTCACCTGTCTTTCGTTCTCGTTTTGGCATTTTGGTTAATTTGTCGGCAAGCCAAATTAATAGTTGGGCACTTTACAGGCGTTTCGCAATGCCAGAAACAAAAGACAAGAAGCTGCATACAAAGAACATTTTAAGCTCTAGTCCCAACTCCAGGGCCAGATCCAGGAATGGCAACAACAACAACAACAACAGCAACAATTCCTTGCCGTTGCCGCAGCGACCGCAGGCAACGGATTTTACGGCCAAGCAGCAGCTGAAGATTCGGGCTGGCGATATGCGTGTGGCCCGCTTGCAGATCAGCCTCTCCAAGCTACGCCTCGAAATGGAGGAGTCCACCAAGCTGGTCGAGCAGCTTTGTCACGAGGCGCGCCTAGACCTGAAGTCGGAGAAGAAACCGTAAAATGTTTAATTTTCAGTTAAATGTTCTGTTTGAGAAATAATCGTGTTTATCAATGAATTTGCTGCGAAAAAATCAATTTCCGAAATTAATGTGCTGAAAATTCAAAAGATACGATACTTGTTGTTTTTATTTTTCGATTCAGGGGTTCAAATCCTGCACCAAGTGCGCTCTGTACACCAAGTTTTTCACATTAATGAACTCAAACATGGCTTAAACCTTGTTTCATCGGGCTTTTTCACGCTTAAAACGAAACTACCATGTTTATTAGTTAAAGAATTCTATATTGATTTATTTTACCAGCTCAACTAAAATCCGGTTTGTACATTGCTTCTAAAATATGCCAAAATAAAATACGTTTCTTCACATATTTAATAATAGTTTTTGACTCGTATTTTTCGATATTTATATGTTATTAAATGAGATATGTTTCGGATGATAAGAACATAGAAGACATATTTATCTTTAAAAAAAGTAGTACAAAAAGTAAATTAAGGTGATTTCAAAGGTGAATTTTATGAGGCAACAATTGATTTGCTTAAATAAACAATTTTTATTACTTAGTTCGATTAATTTTATGTTAGTTAAAATAAAATAAAAACAATAATAAATATATTTATTTTTTATTTTCNTTTTTTTTATAATAATTATATTTAAATAATTATATTTCACCACTCTTTGCAGTTGCAGGCGCCATGTTGAGCGGCAAACAGGTAGAATAGACCGTACTCCAAGTCCGTGAGTGGCAAGTGGCAAGTAGCGAGCAGCAGGCAGAGACAGGTGAGTTTTTCACTCATATGTTAATAACTTGCCACAATTTGGCGGAGATGGGGCGGGTGATGGCTTGATTTAAATTAAAAATTTATTGCATACTTTTTTGCGCGCTGCCAGTGCATTTAAAATAAATACACACACTCGCACAACATATAAATAAAATTGTTGTGCGCCCCGGGGGCGAACGAGCAAAAACATGGCATGCCATGAACTCCAATTTAAAATCCTGAACGTACGGGTTAAGGACTCACAGTCAGGAGCTACCTAGGGAGGTTAGGTATATATATATATATACATCTATATATGGGTAAGAGCTGGGCCACTTCAGCAAACCGTTTTTGATTACGCGTGTGTTTTTCGCGTGCAACTAAATTAGCGAACGTGTAATCAAGTTTTTCAGCAGGGAAAAAAATAATGTATATAAAAAATAAAAATAAAGTGTTAACAACGATGCTCGCATGCCCTAACCAGAGGCGAAAGAACCGAAGTAAACAGTTCGCAAAATGTCAACTTAAACTAGGAACAATATTGCAAACATGCAATAATGTCATAAATCACACGAGAAAGAATCGAGTTCAAATGTTAAGAAAACTAAAATGTGATATTTCGTGTTTAAACAACTGAAACTTAACAACAATTTTAAAACAAGTTTAAAGCAATCGTCGCCGAAATTTTTTACCACTCTTTAAAGGAGGTGAGCAGTTATCTACTCACCAAATGTGGTAGCTCTAGCTTCAAAACTGTGAGAGATGTAGGAATTTCCGACAGGTCGGGCGCGTTTGGGGCGTTATAGTGGGTGTGGCCGATCTTGAAAGGAGGTGACTAGTTATCTACCTTCCAAATTTGATGAGTATAGCTTTGAAACTGTTTGAGATATAGGTATTTGCGGTTTGTGGGAGTGGGTGCGGAGGGAGGGGTAGTGCCTGAAAAGCTTTGTAGTAATATATATCTCAAATTTAGTGACCTATTATCTGTGGAAAGTATAGGCATTTCCGATTTCTTAGCGAGGGGTGCTGGGGGGCATTAAGGGTGCATTCTGTAGGGGAGATCACCAGCTATCTACATACCAAATTTGGTGACTCTAGTTTTCAAATTGTGAAAATGTGAAAAACTTACCGATTTGAGCTTTTATATCGGTTTTACCGATTATGGATGCACAATTATGCACAATTTGGTGACTCTAGCCCAATAACTGTGGGAGTTGTAGGCACATCTCATTTTTAAAGGCTGGGGGCGCTGGGGAGCGTTCTAGTGGGCTTGGCCGGGATAGTACAAATTAAAATTGGTGACTTTAGCTTTACACAGTATATATCCAAATTTCAAGTCCTTAGCTTCAATAGCAGCGACAAAAAATTGCGTTCATACGGACAGACGGACGGGGGATCAGCAAGACGGACATTACACAAAACCAATATACTCTTTTCACCTCATGAAGGAGTATACAAAGTAAGCTTTGATCAGCTTTCTTGAGTGAATAATCCAGGAGTTTCTCACAATATTACATATTTTGCGTAGTGTAGTTGGGAAGCATTTTGCCAAATACAATTTCTATATCAAGTTGAATAACAGCGAAGGTACCGGAAGTGTTTTAGAAATGCGATCAATACGACAATTTAATGTCTCGATAATTTCGGTGATACTCACAATACTTAAATTGTTTAACAATTTCTTTACAATTTTTTTTTAAATATTTTTAAATATATATATTTTTTAATTTGGAAAATAACTTTTAAAAATATAATTTACCAAATACCGCTGTTAATAATCTGCAATAAACTTTTTAACGCTATGCTCATCACTTAGATGTAGTGGCTTAATAATAAAGTGGCTTAAGAGCTATTCATTTGCAGCAAACACCAATCGATTTTTAATATCTATGTATATATACTATGAATAAAACCTTATTTGTGGAGCTATTTGTTTTAGATGGGTAATTAACTGGTTTATACGACGACGATTCGGAAAAATAGCCAATTTACGAATATCATAAGCTACTTTTAGTATTCTTTAGTCAAACAAAATATTATCAAAACTGGCGACTTGGAAAACGTTTTTTTTATTGACTTCTGTTTATGTTTTAATTAGCTTTTGACATAGCCGTCATGTATGAATTAGTTCAACCAGGAATATAATTTAGATTTCATAACGCTTCTATCTACTTAAATGCTTAAATAGATCCGAACTAATAGCCCTAAAATGTAACATGTGTCTACCAAAATCGGTGGTTAGATTCATTAGAGTTGTAAAATGTGCTTTTATTTTTGTATAGTAATTACATAAATTGTATGATAGGTTAATAGACTACTCTACCACGTACCAATACATAAAATATCTTTTTCTTTTCTATAAAATACTCAGTAACGGTCTGAAAAGTACCTTCGGGCACATAGCTGGGAAAGTCATGTTCGTCCAGATGCCAATTATTAAGCGTATAGTTGAATTTCTGGAAGAAATGTGAAACAGTTTATGCCGAATCCTGAATCAGAATTAAATCGTTTTTAGTTAAAATATTGTTATAGAAAGGAATTGAATAGTAATAAAATACCTTCACATTGGTAAAAAAAAATCGCAATTGCATGAACTAAAAACGATTTCCAAATCGAAAATTAAGGTTTTAGATACTTTTAATTTAAAATTACTTACCGCTTTGAATGGACATTTCAATTCTCGAGAAGCAAATCGCTTTATAGCTTTTGAGAAGGTGGTCATGATCCGGTTCTTGTGTACCATTGTTAGGAAGGAGCACGCACTCATTTGAAAGTTGAACAAGCGCAACTTCTTGTTGTCCGTTTTCCAGAAGTGCATTTCCGATGAGACGTCTAGTTTGCTAACATCATGTTTTAATATTAGATTCCCGCTGACATAGCTATGATTATTTAATTGAGTCATCGAATAGTGCAGATCTTCGACAAGTTCCGGTGCAAAGTGCTTAACGGTGACATTATCGAATACAATTCGGAATTTGCACTCTGTAGCGGCAGCCACACTCAAAAAAATCACCACGAGATAAACAGACATGACTAAAGCAGAGCTTGACATGAACTGAACCTGAACTAAACGCAAAGTGAATAAAATACTTTGAATCAGTTAATTATAACCGTTTATGTCGATCAAGTGTATCAATTGCTTTGATTGTTTTTATAATTGATCAATTTTTTATGCTTGCAGCTTAAATACTAACTATTTTAGCAATATATTTTATTAGAAGTGCTTTTTGCTTTTTTAAAAACACTTCCGCTGAACCCCTAATGTTAGATTCAGGCAAGTAGCCAGGGAAATTTTCTTCCTCTAAGGTCCAGTTAGTTACAGTGTAGTTTAAGTTCTGTCAAAAAAAGATTTTTTTTAATAAGAATATCAAAATGAATAAACATATGGTTAAAGGCATTAATATGAATTCGAACACATGTATAAATATAAAAATAATTGTATGTAAATAATTATGAAAAAAATATGAATAGAAATACGAAAATAAATAAATAGGACAAATCACTCACCGGCTTTAATGGGCAATGAATATCCTCGGCAAAATGTTTATGTATGGTTTTCACGAACATATTGAGAAATGTGCTCTTGTGCACACCTCTTAGTACATCGCAACCATCGAATCGTATGTTAAATAGTCTCAACCTTTGTTTATTTACCTTTATTAGGTCCATAACCCATTTCAACTCAAATTGAGGTATAGTGCGTTTGAATCTTATTAATCCGTTAACATAGCTGCGATTATTTAGTGGCGTCACATACATGTTCATCTCCTCAATTACCTCGGGCATCAAGTTTTGCACGAAAATGTTCTCCATTGTAAATTGAAAGTTTCGCGTGGCACTGATTGCTGCATTGCCCACCAGAAGCCACCAAAAAATATGACCAGACATGGTGAACGCTTTACTCTGAATGGTTGGCTTTAAAATCAATCATACTAAAAATAGTTGATAGATCAGATATACATTATAATATACTTTTTAATATTTAAAAGTAACCTTTGTGTTTTGAAGCTTAAATACCCTAGCTATATAATTCTGATTGACCGATTATTCCCTATAAATGCTGATGATATATTTCTGGTTTTATTTAATAGACAGAAGCTTATTGTATATATAATAATAATTGCAATTGCTCAGTTTTTTTTTTTTTTTTTTTTTTTTTTTTAAAATTTTTTAAGCTTTATTTTCCGCTTTGATGGCGAAAAATGCAGGCTCATTAGGTTTTCTTGATTTTCACTATCTATTATCAAAGGTGCTTAGTCTTTTTTAAAATTTAGGGCAACTTTCTTTTGATACTCAAAAACATACATTTAATAATGTTAAAGAAATCTTTTTACTCTAAGACGCTATTTCTTATAGATAACCCTTCCACGGTTTACAGCCACAACAACCAATTTAGAGTTTGTATAAAATTTAGTACACATCCTTATATTGCACTCGGGAACATAGTTGGGAAAATCAGTCTCCTCCAGATACCAGTCGGTGAGCGTGTAGTTGAAGTGCTGTAAAACGAATAATTTAATTGATACAAATGCTGTTGTTTATATTGTTTACCAACCGCTTTTATGGGACAGTTCAAATTTCCCCTTATTTTGCTTGCAAAGCTTTGAGCGAACGCTCGAAAGATGCGAAGTTTATGAAAGGCCGTAAAAAACTGACAAAAATCCAAGCGTAGATTGAACAGTCGCATCGTCTGATTGTTGGCCTTTATTACATCAAAATTAGTTATCATCTCCGCCTGATCGATATTCCGCCGAACGATCAAATTACAGTTGAGATAGCTCCGATTTGGCGTTTGTGACAGCTGACAGTTTAGATCTTCAAAGAGTTCCGGTGCATAGTTTCGGATTAGGAACTGATCGAATACGAATTGAAATTTACGTTCATCCTTTTTTCCCTCCACCCGAAGGAGCTGCACTCCCATCCACAGACAAAGCCAGAACAAACAAGCCATAGCAAAAGATAAACGCAAAATGTTTTTTGTAGTAGAGGATAGTTGTTTTTCAAATTGAATTGACTATTCGCTCTCTAATGAACCAATTGGCAATTTTGCTGTGCTTCATAATTTCGTGGGTAATTTAAAATATATATGTAGTAGATTTCGAATACTTATTTTATAGATAAACACTGTTCAACAAAATATTAACATTAAATTAAAAATTGTGAAATAAAAATAATATGAAAGCATATTAAATATTTATAATGCAATTTTTTTTTATTGTAAAAATAATAATAATATAAACTCTATTTAGATTTACAGTTTATCTATTAATTTATTCGTTGGAAAACCATAACATTTTATTGCTCAATAATATGAAATCATATTTTGTTTTGAATATATGTATATTTATACAAATTTATTTAACTATTTATAATATATGTATCATTTCAAATATATAATCAAATATGCCGCACTCCACCGCTAAATAAAAGTCGCGCAATTAATTTTTTTTGCAAACTAAAATCCCAGATTCCCTGAAATTTTGTCTCGGGAATATAACTGGGAAAGTCCTTCTCATCCAAGTATAAATTATTAACCGTATAGTTTATGTTCTTTAAGAAAAATTTAAATGTAACAAATTATAATAAATATATATATTTATTGATTTGTTCCCCGACTTACCGACAGAAGCGGACATTTGATTTTAATAGGGGTGTGCCTATTCAGAGTCTTTAGAAATATTTTGTATACAGAAATATGATGAGCTTTTTCCAAGAAGCTACACCCATCCAAATACAGATTTATTAGGGGCAACCGCACATTCTTGGGACTTATCACGTCCACGGTGACCTTTACTTCTAACTGGGAAATACTACGACGCAAATTTAGCTCACCGCTGATAAAGCTCCGATTGTTTAGTTGCACAAGGCGACTATTCAGCACTTCTATAAACTCAGAATCCGTATTTTGAAGAACGAACTGTTTGAAATAAAACCTAAAGTTCGAATTTGTCTGCGCACCCACAAGAAAAACAATCAGCAAAAGATAAGCCGAACTGGTCATGATGAGTATCGAACTTGGAATGCCCATGAGCGGTGATGATTCCCCAATTACATTTATCTACACTAATAGCTTTATAATAAGCCACTCATTAAGGTCTTTATTTATTTACTTTATATATAAATCGAGTGTACACTGAGTATATACTAAAAAAAGAAAGAAATCCTAACTGGAGAGCTTTCTAGATACAAAATAATACAGTGCTTAATGGGCTTGCAAATACTTGTGAAATTCTTTTTTCGGGTATTAAAATTTTGCTTAATTTTTTAATTTATTTTTCCCATAATTCGCCTCAAGTTAAGAAAGCTTTATGTTACGAATAAAATTTGTTGTAAAAATGATTTTCATAATTGAAAAGTTTCTGGTTAAGTGAGAATTTTACTTTTTATTTTACTTTTTTATTTATTTCTTCTCAAATACATTTAAACAAATTTTTTGGTTGCGGTGTATTAAAAAAACATTTTTAATGTTATTTTTTAAAATTTCTGAAACTGTGGGATATACGAGATGTGCCTTATGCCCACAATTGGAGTAATTTTAGTAGAGTAATTTTTTAAATTTTGCTTAAATTTTAATTTAATTATGTAGAATCCTGCCGCCAAATACGACCGATAAAATCGCCTTGTTCTTTGTGTAGTATTTGCTTATGGCTCTGAATTGACATTTGGGCAGAAATTTGGGAAAATCGGTTTCGTCCAAATGAAAATCGGTAACCGTGTAGTTGAAGTGCTGCAAATGATGATGCAATTACCTGAAATTTCACATTCACATTTTTCTTTCATTTTCTCATCCACTTACCGCTATAACTGGGCATTTCATATTTCCTTTGAAGCTGCCAATCACACTCTTTGCGAATATATTAAAAAACTGATTCTTGTGCACAATGGATAAAAACTGACACGCATCCACGAGCACATTATAAAGGCGCTTTGTCTGATTGTTGGGCCTTAATAGGTCCAGAGTTGCCTCCACTTTTATCTGATCAATATTGCGCCGCACTATCATATTACAGCTGACAAACCGGAATTTGGTCAATTTGCAATTAAGTTCCTCAAAGACATCCTCAGCCAATGGTTTGACAACCAATTCATTAACCAAGAAGTGAAAACTGCGTTGTTGCGAGATGGCGGCATCCACCCTACTGAAGTGTGACAGCCCTAAACAAATCCAAACCCAGATCCAACCAGCCATGGCAAAAACTTAGGTGAAAATGTTCGGTGAACATTGATCAGTCTATTGTTCCTACCATATTATATATAATAAGCTTCCATTAAAAATATGAAATTGGAGTGTTTAGTGATTTAAAATGTATTGATTATTATAAACGAAAAAGCAAATAGCATGTTTTAATATGTTGCAGGGTATTGCCTAAAAAGGGGTATACTGCATCTGTGCATGTTCTTATAGATCCAGAAAATAAACAAACAGAAATAAAAATCATGAAATGCTAAAATCCAATCAAAGTTATGTTGGTATATTAGGTAGAGGTTTTAGGAAAGTTTGTTTAAAACGCTCTTTATTAGAACCAAATATATCCTGTTTTATTTCAATACTTCACTTCATGTTTAATTCTTTTTCTCTACCCGGCCCTCAACGATCAGTAGCACGACATATTTTCTGTGCATAAAGAATTTAGTCAGGAACTTAAACTGACATTCGGGCACATACTGAGGAAAATCAGTCTCATCCAGATGTAGTTTAGACAACGAGTAGTTGAAGAACTGCAAGTAAATGAAAAGAAATCTCGTTTAAATTTAAATATAAGCAAACATTTTGAAATGGACACTCACCGATTTCAATGGACATTTTATGGTCACATTACTGCCTCTTTTGAGATTCTTGGCCATTAAATTAAAGATGCGATTATTGTGTGTGGTCGAGAGGAACTGGCAAGCGTCCAGGCGCACTTGATAGACGCGCATTTTCTGCTGCTTGGGCCTCAGCAAGTCTAGCGATGTCTCCATGTCCAGCTGATCAATGCCGCGTCGCAAAACTATATAGAAGTCGACTGTACTCTGATTATTCACATGCCAGTTAAAGTCTCCAAAGAGGTCAGAAACCTGCGGTTTTATGCTAAACTCGGTGAGAACGAAACGAAAATTTCGCGGCTCTCCGGCTACCGCCACCAATGTAAGGGTTGCAAACCCTGTACAAACACAAAACAGAAGCCAACCAGCCATGGCGGAAAATGCGCTTCAAATGCTCCGACAGTCATAGATCGATCCATTAATACAGTTTTTATAACTCATTATATGGCATATTCAAAAAGCTGATACTTAAAATTAGATTATAACGGCGTCCATACAATAAGAGTTTAACTAACCGACTCAGCAATACCCTCTGCACAGCTATGGAAAATACTAAATACGCTAAATGTTGCCATAATGAGAGCTATCAAAAATTTAAATATATAGATGAAAATATATATATTATTATAGAAAATTATTACATACATATCTATAATTTAATCATTTTCACTGCATATCAAATACTTGGTTTTGGTTTCTTTATACTAAAATTATATTAATAAATTCTAGTTTAGTTTTTTAGAATCCTTAAGTGAAACTCGGGCAGATTGTTGCGAAAGTTTGACTCCTTTAGGTGGCAATTGGTCATCGTGCAAGTTCGGCCATTTAAACAGCATTTTCATGTTCTTCAAAGAGATCGATAACAAAAGTTTTGACTGCTTTTATAAAGAAATATAAGTTGCTCTGTTCTGGCTTCAGGTGCACCATTGCGAAGGGTAGCAACCCTACATATGGACAGAGCCAGATCAAACCAGAAATAGCGAAAGCTATTTCTACTCAAAATGTTTACCCAACATTAATCACTTCATAAAATTGCTTTCCAAACATATATGTATATATATATATAGAAAGCCCTAATTATCATTCCGATTTGCATGCCTCATTTTTAAAACAAAAATTGTAATTAGACCAGATTCGAAGTGATTGAAATAATTATACACACATTTTGAAAGCTAAAAGATGCAATTTTTACCCTGAACCCATTGAAAATGGGTAAAAATGGTAATGGTTTTGTGCAAATGCTAGTAACAAGCAGAAGAAAGCATCTCCGACCCCATTACCCCTCGAGCCGAGTCGATTTGGCCATATCTGTCTGTATGAACACGTCGATTTTAGAGACTACAAAAGCTAAAAAGGTGATCTTGGTCTTATTTGGTTCGTATATGCCATACGCAGATCAATTTTATGTCAAAACATCGATAACTCTTTCCGTTGTCTTATTATCGATATTTATCGCTTTTTGATCCGTTTTTATAAACATAACTCCTAAACTATAAATGCTAGAGCCATCAAATGTGCTTTGAAATGTTCGCGTAAAGCATACGCAGAGCTTAAATATCACAGTTCGTGGATACATACCCAAATATCGATATAACCAACAAATCCACAGTGCAGCTGATTGGCTGAAGCGTAAACAACTTCTACTTCTACGGTTCGAGCCCGCGTTTTGGCCAACGCAGAAATTACCAATATTTTTCGTCATTAAATATTACTAATATTTATCGTTTTTATGACAAAAGTTGAATTTTAGCTATAATAATTGTAAATTTAAATTATTTTTATTTTAAACAGTCTCAATACTCATAAAGTGCCGAGAGCTTGAGTTAAATGCTGAGTTCAGAGTATACCCTAGTCAGGTGGTCCCAACTAGAGCAATCTTACCTGATAAATAGATAAATTTAATGTGTTTGGAATAATGATTTTTTTTATATATTATATTAGTTAAAAGTAGAACAAAAAGTAGGTAGAAAATTAAAAAAAAACCAAGACTCTCTCGCAATTTGTAAATAAAATCGTAGACAATAATATTTAAAAAGTTAATTTCAATTAGCATTTTATTTGTTCTTCCAATCTTTATAAATCGCAATAATCTACCAACTCAGGCACTTAATACAAGTTCCAGAAGTTACAAAGATCGAGCCCTCTCCAATTCTCTGACTTTTATCATAATTAATACACCCGACTTGTTTTTTTTATTGGTGAATAAATTTTATATCAAATTACTCTTTGTTGTGTATCTTTGGAGTTGCCACCTTTTTGGCAATGGGTCGTATGTTTCCTGAAAGCTGCAATGTGGCCAAAGACTTCGACTTGATCCAAAATGTCAAATTCAAAAAAAACATGCACTCCGGCAATAAATCGGGCAGCATGCGTTCATCGACATAGGCGCGTTGTAGGATATATTTGACGTGCTAATTGTTCATTATAAAACGAATTTAAAATAATCGTTTACAATAAAATAAACATATTTTTACTCACCGCTTGAAGTGGACAACGTGGTCGCACATTGATAAAGGATACGTAAGTCTTCTGAAACTGTTGCAAAAATTTGCTTTTATAGGCGTTATTCAAGAAGCGACACAGATCCATTTTCGAATCGAACAGACGAACACGCGGTAAATTGGACCGTGCTATATCCATAGCAGCGGCAAATGTTATCTCGTCCAGGGGTCTACTGAACTCCAAATGCCCAGACAGATAGCTCCGATTGCCGTCGTGCTCAACACACGCACTATTCGAAATGATCGATTCGTGATCCTCGGGCTTAAAGGTGAATCGATCCACCCGTAGCATGCGCTCAGCCATTGAACAGCTGGCGGCTATGATGATTGCGAGGCAGCCGCAAATCCGCACCAATTCCATCTCGCCAATGTCTAATCTAATTCTAGTTGAACTGAAAAACACTTTCTGTCAATAATTTTTCAAGCAATGTAATTGTATTTTAATCGATGCTGATTTCAATGTGGCATAACTACATCATTATATTAATGTGTCGTTAAGCGACTTTTTCCGAGCGAAATGACCCACTGAAATATTGAACAAGTTATCCATTTATTTTACACTTGAGGAGGTGAATTTTTGCTAAAAATTTTAATATTAGTTTAAGTATTAAAATGTTCAAGTCGCTTTATCATATTTGAAAACTGTTTCATTTAATATATTTAAATTAATTTATTGCGATACAAATCGCTTGAAACCACTATGCGGAGAGCATTTGAAGCACCTTTAAAACATGCGCGTCAAATAAAAATGCGTCGTATATGAAAGATTGAGTTGAGAAGGCGGCTAAGTACATATGCACTGCCTGAAAAAAAGGAACCCAAAGGATGTCAACAGAAATGTTAATAACACCAGCGTCAGCAATGTTGTTGTTGTTGTTGGTGTTGTCGCTTTATATACGGTCTCTATTTTACGCCAAGTGGTGCACTGCGTCCTCTAGCCGCACCCGTAGTCCGTAGTCCTTACCCGCAACGGGCACCCAGGGATAATTCCCGGCCGTGCTTTACGGCTGAGCCAAGTGAAGCAAAAACGTAGCCCGTAAAACAGAAAAGCAAAGCAACAGCATCAGCAAAGTAAAGTAAAGTTAAACAAGAAAGAACTTATGTTCAGCACACCGATAACTAAATACACTTTAACAGAAATAGAATACACATTTGAGTCCAAATGTTTTGTTTTCAAATTGCCTGAAACTATCTATATTTTTACATAATTAACGGTAATAATTAAAAATAATATTAATATTAATGAGATATTGTAGATGACTCCTATGCGTTACACATTTCATATTATAATGGAAATGCCCTTGGCAAAGGGTAAAATAAACTCACGCAGGTTGAGTGTAGTTCAAACATCACACCTACAGACGACAGACTGCAGACTACAGGGTAGAGTCTTCGGTATTGGCAACTGGAGAGCTGAGTGCTGAGAGCATTGCAACAGCTACTGCGGCTCATATTATGTCAACATTTCGAGGGGTTTTATTTTGTACTTTGATATGAAAATGTGGTTGGCCAAACACAGCGGCAAAAACACTTTCAATTACAATTTTCAGACGATAGATGAGAAAGCGCCAAATGAGAATAAAGAAAGCAAAATTATTTTCAGGCATATAAATTTTAATTTCATCAGTTTTTAATTAACTTAGGTCAATTAAATAACCTTAAAAACTGTTTATTTATAATATAATAAAATTCTTGTTGGTTTTATAAACTTCTAATCACAAATACCATAGCATACCCAATATTTGTTTATTTATTTATTTATTTATTTATTTATTTATAAAGAAAGTCGACAAAACGAGTGTCAACAAAGGTACACACATACATAAAATTATAAAATGCTAAA
>SCDT01003066.1:0-17714 GCA_004143765.1 Drosophila melanica
ATAATCTTAAGCATGCATAAAGTAGAAGAGAAAATACAGACCGCTGAAGTGAGAAAATTGAACATGTGTTACAGTTTTGCTCGTCAGTGTATATATGCATATGTATGTGTGTACATATGCATAGGTATATCTGCAATATAGGCACCGCATTTATCGATTCGCTGATTGCCATTTGTATACAAGTTTTGCTAACATCGCAGCTTACGTTTAGATATATTTACATAGTGTTGAAATTTGGTTTTTGGTGCCACACGAATTTGTATACTCTGCTGCCAAGGGGTAAAGTGTATATTGGTTGTTACTCTGCATACAAAAAAAAAAAAAAAAACTAACAATAATTACAGAAATACTTTTAACAGTTTTTCAAACATTTTTTAATGTTTCATTATAATTTGTATATATTGATATTATCTGTAATAATGATTAATTTATTTTTCTAAATTTCCCTTCAAAAAAATGTGTAAAACAAATGAAAAAAAATTGGTGGAATTTTCTTTTGTCTTGTTGTCTATGGAATTCCTTTGTTTTTGTTGTTAGTCTTGTATTTTGTTGTTAATTAATTTTTTAGAACTTGTGGCTATTGCCTTGACTTGGTTCAAAATTTTAGCGGCTGTTAAATGCAAAGCCAAGGGAAATTTTTGCAAAAAAAAATATGGCAATCGGCAAAAAATCATAACTTACCAGTCACAAGAACCCATATTCATATACACAGATATGTGCATGTGTGTGTGTGTGTGTGTGTATGCATATGTAGATACATATATGTAAGTATACTTATGCGGCGCACACTTGCACTGGCACCGGCTGTTTGTATGTATAAAAAATCTGAAAATGATAGAAAAATGATTAATTGCAGTTGGCAGTAGTTCAGCAGTCAGTTGCGCTGCTGCTGCTGCTGCTGCTGCAGTAAGCCTCAGCAGTGAGCTAGAGAGGAGAGGCCACACAATGCCCGCAAGCGTGTGTGTGTGTGTGTGTGTGTGTGTATTGGCATTCATGGCTCACACTTATACGTCTATGTGTGTGCGTGTGTGTGTGTGTAGTATGTTTTTTTGCAGCAGCCTTTTCGTAGCGCAACAGCAGCTGACTGCAGCGATATTAATGATAGATATGCGTTCGCTTCAATGCGTCACACGCCTCACTCCCTTCCTACTTCTTCCTTGCCCCCTCCACTTGTCCCGAATTATACGATAATATTTATGTATGCTTGCTCCCAATAAAAGCAGGGCCCGTTGCCTAGCCGATTCAAGCGGACCTGGTGAACGGGGCGGATAGCTTTAAATGATTGTTGCATTTCAAAGTTTGCTGTATGTTTAAACAATTTATGCATCAATTGGCATTTAACGATTGCGTCGATATTTTGACCCAGCTCCGGTTGACAGGAAGTTTCAGCATTTACCCAAATTTCATGTAATCAATTATTTCGTTTTTTCACACTCTCGTTAACAGTTTAAAATAGTCGAAAACTGCTTTAACTGTGAATTAATTATCGATTTTTGTAATTGGTTAATCGATCAGAAAAGTTTCTGCATTTTTTACCACACCGTGTCCAGAAATATGATCTTCAGAGAAGCTAAGGGAGATATGATGACTAAATCAAATTGGGAATAGCGAAAGAATCGTATCACTTTTTTAAATGATCAAAAATTCAGATTAATTATTTATTTATTTAAATATATAAATGATCAAAAACTCAGGTGAAATATTTATTTATTTATATAGATAAACTATAAAAAACTCAGGTTAAATTAAATATTTGACAACATATTTTAGTGCAAATGAATTTTGACAGGAACATTCTGAAATGCGCCAAAGTTAATTAAACAGAGAACCAACATTGTGACATCGTGACATTGACCAAATGAATGTCGTAGTTATGATTTTGGTAGCGCAAGTGAGTAAAGTTTCCGAATTGCAACTGTAAATGCCAAAAAGGTCATCGCAAGGCGACAAAAGTAGATAACTCCGACTTCATAAATAAATATATGTACATGCTCATGAAGAGCGACAAAAGGCTTTTTCTACTAATTTCCATTTATTCATTCAGTTAGTTGCGACATTCATTTCGACAGCCGAATAGAGGAAGAGCAAGTGTGCGTGCGTGTGTGTGTGTGTGTGTATGTGTGACTGCAGTCTGTCCATGCCTAAGTTCGCCTTTTATTTATCAGCGGTGGAGCAGAGACAGAGCCAGCTAAAGTGAATGCCCCACTTCCCACTTCTCCCTTTGCCGTAGCTAACCCGGCGATGGTTTTGCCGCTGACGAACTGGCTCTGGAATGGCAGTTACGCCACTGACAAAATGTAACTGAAAATATGCCAAAAAAGGTCAAACGACAATCAAAAATAAAACAAAAACCAGAATGACAGCAACTGCTGCTTTTCCTCCGCCATCCACCCTCCCTCCCACCGGTTTGCCCAGTTCCCGGTTTCTGCAAAGCCACGACGAGTCGAGTTCCCATGGGTTTTTTGTCAGTGTGTGTGAGTGTATATGTGTGTGTGTGTGTTTTTTGAAAAGGGGAAGTGTTGGTCTAGGATTGGGCAGCCGTTGCTCTTGATGAAAGGGCTTACAACTATTTTCAAACTATGTATTTAGCGCGCATTATATGAGCTCCACCTTCCATTCCTTACACTCAGTCCCCTTCCTTGCACCGTCACAGCATTATCTTGTGCACTCAGCGAAATTTTGTGGGTTTTGTGAAATCTATGGCAGTATTTTGTGCAGCGATTAAAGCGCCTTTTTTTTGGAAATCTAATAACAATTTTGTGAGGTGTCAGTAAATGATTTTATTTCTTAATTAATTACCTCGTTCTGCACAGTGTAGTATCCTTTTCGCCTTCGTCATATGCTTTATGATGACGAATGCTTGTTTGCCCCACTGAGGCAACAGTGTGCAAATTATCAAATTATCACAATGATCACAATTCACACGTGTCAAAAAATATATTGATCAAATGCGAAAACTTTTTCCAAACCTAAAAACCTTTTTAAAAGTACGAGAAGATATTAAGAGATATTAAAAAATTCATTAGAATTTATTACCCGTACATATACAATTTCTTTAAATTATACAATGTAATTTATTTATTTATATCAAAAAGTAATACAAATTTGTTTCAATGTCACTTTCGGGCTGTGAGATATTTTGTTCATAATTATTTCTCTATTATTATTTTATATCCCATTGTTTTCAACATGTTTTCATACAACAAAACACAAATAGAATTGAATGAAAAGAATTAATTGAAAGTTTAAAATCGTGTTAAAATAAATCCAATAGTATTTAAAAAAAAGCGAATTAAGTGCATATATACATGTTTATATACTTGTTATAGAATAAACAGCTTTAAGCCTCATATGGTTTTACTGTATTATTAGAGTGGCTTTACATTCAGGCCGTGTTCTTGGTTTTGATTTGAACCACTGTGCAGCTCGATGGTCGGCTGGATTCCGAGGGACTGCTTGACCCCTGACCTCCCAAGCCCACCCCGTCCCGCCCCGCCCCGCTTCGCTGATCTATGACCGCTTATGCCCACTTGTAACATATTTTTTGGGCAGCGGATTAGTTGCACGCCATGTTGCCACTTGAAGTGTTTATGTGTGTGAAGTGACACACACTCACACACACACACATACCCATACATAAACAAATACACGCATAAGTATATCATGCGACACTTAATAAAAACAATGTGCTCAACATGCCGCCCTAAATGGAAATCCATTTTCAGTGTTTGTTTTTGTTCGCTTTTCATAGGATTGCGTGTGTGTGTATGTGTGTGTGTGTGTGTGTTCGTTCGTTGAGTTATTTAAATGTCTGCTACTAGCTGGGCTTCAAAAATGTATAATTAATTGTTTTAAAGCACTCTCCACCATTCGCTGATATCCCTTACCAACTTTTTTGTCCAGTGTATGGGGGAAGTTAAGGTCGGTTTGGGGCTGCTTCAATATCGTTTTGTGGTTTTTGTTTATATTATCTGTGTGGCGTTTGCCACTTATGATGATTTTAAGCAGTCATCATCACGCGCTTAATCGTTTTAGCAATTAGTTCAAACTAAAAGGATTTCAATTGAAACACACACAAAAACAAGCAAGAGTGCTCCAATCGGGAGTGCTAAACCAGGAGATACCCTGAACGCAGCAGCGAGCTCTTGCTCCACGCACTTCAACCCCACGCACACAAACACAGGTCGCAAGCTGCGCTCTTTAAAATGCTTCAAATTCAATTTAAATTTTCTTGCTGTGCGTTTGCTTTAGGAGAACATACTAAACTGAATTTAGTTGATGTAGCTCTAAAATTGTCCGACATATGCTAAGAAAACCAAATACGAAAATCGATTTTGATCGATATTAGTTAAACGGGAATAGATAGAAATTGATAAACTATTTCGTAATCTTTAAAATGCATCAAATTCATTACCCAAAAACTTTTTTCTGATTTGTGTATGCCTTACGAGAACATACTAAATTGAATTTAGTTGTGTAGCTCTTGTGTGTCCGAGATATGCTAAGAAAACCAAATTTGAAAATCGATTTTTATCGATATTTATTAAATAGGGATGGATAGAAAATGAAAATTTAAATTAGTTGATATGGTTCGTATAGTCCCAAAAATATGCCAAGAAAAAATTAAGTTTTCAAATTGATTTGCATCTATTTATATGCATATGCGGTCGAAGATACTTCCATGTTACATTGATTTCTAAAAACATAAAAATTAATAGATTAAAAAAAAGCGATCATATCGGGGAAGGGAGAGGAAAGGGAGGCGTGAACCTCCCAACCATTCCCCCTTCTCGACGCGTCTCACAGCTAATTTTTGTTTTTTTTTTTTGCTTCGACAGTTGAAGGTGTTATGGGAATCCCACCTCAAAATCTCGCGATAGGATAATTGTTTGGTCATTTCGATGTTGCTGGGAGGATTTTATTGAAGGATTTGGATTTTTCTCCTCTCTTTTCTTTGCTCTTGATTTTTACATTTTTTCTGTTTCTTATTTTAAATTATATATATATAAACTTGCTTGAAGTGATTCGGGGGTGTGTATTTTTTGCTTATCATCCATAACATTATATAAACATAATTCTAGAAACGCTTCATAGTTGATCAATCATCATCATATATATATATATATCTCCTCATTTTATCCCCCTTATCTAAACAGAATCCTATATATTATAGTAATTATTTATAAAATCTGCCATTTTTCTTGTTTTCTTGCTTGCTGCTTTTTATAAGATCACCACGTTGTATGTATATATATAGCTCTTTTTATTTTTTGCCATTATTTCCATCACAATTAGTCGGGGAGGTGTGATCAACCCTTGACGCTGTGAAACGCTCGACCGCCCGACAAGCGCAGTTAGCGTAATGCTATATAAATGTACTGTACGCCAAATAGAAAGTTGGGAATTATAAGTGATTTGCAAAATGTGGATACCGAACGGCATTGTCTCGTCCAGTAGCGTTGACGACGACGGCGTCGACGACGATGCCGATGACACATCGTCAAAGGGGTCAGCACAAAGAGAACCAAAACCAGTTTTGCATTCTCAGAGAGCGCACACCAGACGCTCATCATGACGCTTGCAACAAATATCGCTATATACAAATATTTATATATGAATATATGATCAAATGCAGCTGCTGCTTGTTGCGGTTCTGCCAAGTAGTAAATTGCTTTAATATGTAGATACCCTGTAGTTAAAAGTAACTGCTCCTGGAGGGCTTCGAAGTTTGAAATGTAGAAATTATTTTACAATTTTTTTATTCAAAACAAACCTATAAACTTACAAATGTAATTTTTACGATTTTTTGATTTAAGCCTTTAAATTTCAGATTAAACCAAAATAAATTTTTATTATTTTTATTATTTAAATTATAATTTAATTTTGCGTAAATTTTTCCCACTTTTGAGCAACTACCGTAAATTCTAATCAAAATAATACTTGCAAACGCATCGTATCAACTTTTGGGATTAAAGAGCTTTCCAATAGCAAATGCAGTGCACTTTGTTTGCTTGTCTTTGTACGCAATACCAATGTGTGTACACTCAGAGAATTTGCGGTTGAGTTTTTTTGTAACTACTGGTGAACTAGCGTATTGAAATTTAGTGACAATACTTATATGAAAATGTTTTTAATAAAAGCAAAGTAATTCTTAGACAAAGTATTTTTTTAATGGAAAAAATACAACTTTAATTAAAAATGGTTTATTCAATTATGAATTTTGCACTTTAAATTCTGTATAAATTTCTTGAGTGTATATTATATAGATAACTGCATTTGTATATTGTGTGTCGTATTCATACAAACATGCTTATATGTGTGTACAGGCTGCTTTGGGCCATAATCATTTGTTGGCCCAAAGCAAAGGACGTTTAGTGCTTTGGCAATTGTTTTGTGAGGTTTTGTTTTTGTGTTGCTTTCAATTGTCGCCCCATAAGATAAGATACATATGAAAATGCTGTGTGTACAAACGTATAAATGTGCATGTATGTGTGCGTATAATGCAAATATTTGCATAGTGTAATTTAGTTGTTGTACAAAATGTATCTTGGAGCACACACAATTTACTCAAGACTTTTAACAGCTTCAGTTCTCAGTTCTCAGTTCTTAGGTCTTAGGTCCCACGCTCAAGTTTTGTGTGGGCGGCCTACTTTCCATATGCCTTAACCTAAGTAAACCTTGGATATGGGGCGCTACGAGCTATTCAACAACAATAATGTTGGAAACTCGTAAGTGGCTGCTAGTGGCAGTACCCGACTTTGAGATACTCTGCATAAGTACGATTTGTACTTTTTCTTCATTGTTGAATGAATTCTATATATTGCTTATATTACATTTCTCTGGCTTTCTATTTAAAGAGTGTGCTCAAAAGCTCGAAAAGCAGAAAGTGCTTCATATAGTTTTACTTAAACATCATACACTTAGAGAATATTCAAATACGGTTTTGTTTGGACAATATCAAGAATAATTTGAATTTGAATATAATCGAATTTAGGCTTTTTATTGCACAAAATTCTTAAATAAAGTTTAAAATAAATTTTGCAAGAATTTTGCGCATTTGAATTCAGCGTAAAGTTTAAGTTCTATTTTTACGAATTTTTGGGATTTAAAAAAACGATCTTAAAAACAGAATGTTGGTAGTTTTTGATGGATTTTGTTTTTTATTTTTCTATCCTTTTGCAATGGTTACAGGGTATAACAACAGCATTTCTTCAGTACAAACTTCTCTCTCACACACACACACACACACACACACACACACACACACTCACACACACACACACACACACACACACACACACACACTCACACACACACACACCTAACGTGCTAGCTAAAGCATTTCTATTTAGTTAAAGGCAACAAGCTCTTTGCTTGCTTATCATACAACTAAGATCCTTACTTCAGCTCCACATCCCTCTCCATGCCACCAACCCCCCCATCACCCCCCATCCATCAAGTGTGCAGCCATGGACAGTTTTGGGCCGTTGCAGCTACTTTGCTATTATTATGGCTATAAACTATTATTCTGCCAACTAGCTGCCTGCTGTTGATATTTTTCTAAATTTAATTGCATTTCTGCTAGCTGCTGGCTGAAGTGACAGGGGGGTAGGTTGTTCTGTTCTGTTGGTCCAGGCCAGCCCCTGTCCAATCTGTAGCAGCCAGCAAAGAAGGACAACGACAACGACAACGACGACAACTCAATTTGATGGCAAATCACATCATATGCTTTCCAAACACGTCCTTCACAACGCAAAAATTTAAGTCACGAAAACAATTTTGTGAATTGTTGGCGGCCAGTCGTCATTGCTCCGGCTCTTTATCCAGTCCCGGGCACTGCCCGACTGACTGAATGAATGAATGTGCCCTGCACACTTCCCCAACCCACCTTTCTCCCCTCCACCCCTCTCGCCCACAGCTAGCTAAACTGTTTGTATCTGTCGCAGTCCTTTCGCCGGTCGGAAATGCCTTGAGTGGATTACAGCGCTTTATTGCTATAGCTTCCGCTCCTGTTTCCCCGCTCTCTATCCAGCTCCTGCTCCTGCTCCTGCTCCCACTCCATTCACTCCATTTTCAATCACCTCGTTATCCGTCGCCCCGCCTCAATAAATAATGCCAAATTCGTAGCTTCATTTGTTTTTCGGCGAAATTCAAAAACAATCGCGTTTTAAATTTGCATTTGGGCCCAGAACAGGACACCACGTTCACGTATATTCCCGTAATTGGGCCTGTGGTATTTTCCTGTCCATTGACCACTTTTTTTTTATATGTATATTAATAATTTTTTTTTAATTATTTTCAAAATGTTTGTTCTGAATTAGTCAATAATTTTTTTTTATGAGAAAACTCGTAAATATGTAACAAAAACATTTTAATTGTTTTGTTGTTGATATATCGATTTTTATCGACTTTTATTTTTATCGAAAAAATTATCAGTAATCAGTTAGTTAGTTATTAAAAAATAAATATCGAGTAAATATTTCAAGTTTCGACCATTCTTTTTTCACTTTATGAAAGATACTAATGACTTAAATTGAAGATCGATAAATCGATGCTGCTATATTGAAAATAACATTTTAAATGGTATTTGAGCACAGAGTTTAAGATTTGATTTGACTTACTTATTGGCTCGATATGGATACTTGAACAGATAATTAATTACTGTTAGCTGCTGCTGCTGCTGACGCCACACCTACCAATTAATTTAGCATTTTGAAGCGTTGCCGCACCCGTGAATGCAGTTCTGTTACCGTCCCTCTGTCCCTCCTCCCACCCCCCCTTCTATCCAACGTGCTGCTGTTTCCGGCAGCAGAAGACAGCTGCCAAAAGAGGCGTTGCGTCGCCCAGTTTAATGAAGGTTGCCGAGTGCAGAGGGAAGGTGGAGGCCTAAGGAATATACGAACTGTCCTTGTGGCTGGCAATTGAATCTCCGTTGGCCGCATAGCAGAAGGGTTATCATTACTTCCACATAATTTAATTTCGGCAGGCAACGACCATTTGCATTTCAATACCAATAGAAATAGAAGAAACTGCTGCGCTATCCGCCTGTGTGTGTGTGTGTGTGCGCGCCACGGCCACTTGCTACGTCCGCCGATTCTGTTCATTTCACATTTTTCTTACCATTTTTCAAAGTTTTGCCGGCTGCTCATTGCACAAACTGAATTGAATCACCACATTACGTTGCCACGCTGGATAACCTTTTGTTATGGCGCCCCCGCACTGCAGCCCCCCCATCCTCTCTCTCCAGTAGTAACCCATTTTTCAGACTCGTTTACGATGTGAACAGAGTATATTGGGTTTGTGCAATGTTTGCAGTGGAAGCTTGACAGTCGTGTATACCCGCACTAAGCTGTGACGATTTATTGTCTACATCCACTTTCGATTTAATTCATAGTTAAAAGGGTAGATATAAAAATCGATAAATTCTATCAAAATTTCATATCTCTCACAATTTTTAGATCTTATGATTGACAAGGTGTAAGCTGTTCTAAAGATCTCATAGGTATTTTTTGTAAAATCGATAAAAAATGAAGGTTTTAAGATCGCACTGAAATATTTTTGAAAAGGCCCACTCGATATGGGAAATCGATATAATCTATAAAAACAATTCCATATGTCCCATACATTTTCGATCTAATATTTTAGACCTGTTTTGAGCTTATGTTGTGAACGAGCATTACGCAGTCGGTTACAGCCGACTGCAACGTTCCTGCTTGTTTTTGCTTGTTTTCTTTTTTGTTCACATTTCGTGGGCATTTCATTTTCAAATTTGGCGGCCCAGTTTGCTGAGAGATGCTGCTGCCAGATTTTCATCATCATTCATAACAAAAGCAGTTGGCAGTTGCAGCAGACTTGGCTAAAAACAGTTAACTCCACCCAGTTACCCCTTTGGAATGGCAATGGAAGCAGCCGTCCGTCCGTCTGTCCGTTCGTCCCTTTTCCAGTTTTTAGCCATTTTTTCGTGACATTTCCGTTTGCATTTGGCAAGCGGAAACCATCAGGCTACCCATTGGACAATCAAGCTGGGACGTGGCACAAGCAACGAGTGACTCCTTAGCTGAATGTGTTCTTCTTCTTCTTCTTCATCATGTTGTTGTTGTTGTTTTTATCAACACAAAAGGATTGGTCCGACATTGTTTGGTGTTGATAGCTGCTCATGAATAACAAATGCACACGGCAGGTGGGTCGATCTATCTTCCAGCTTGTGCGTGTGTCTGTGTCCGTGTGTGTGTGTGTGCGTCCTGTTTGTTTGTGTATTCTAAAGTGGCTGTTGAGTGAGCAAGCCCCAAGTTGTTTATAAATTGTCCATTGATTTGTGGCCAACCGATGTACAAATGGATCAGCCACCGGCCATTCAAACGTTACAACATTTCGGCCAATTTCAGTTGCCAAAAAGTGCTAACCAATTGAATCATTTTTATAGCCGAATCCTGTACAAATTTAGCCCCATTTCGACTCATTCCCATGCCACATTTATACATATATATATATGAATAAATGTGTTTGAATTGTGCTTTTGATTGATTCGTGGCTTGAGTCGTCTACTTAAACCAAACCAAACTCACAACTAAACTGAACTGAAAAAAAACCTTAACTAAACGTCAATTTCAGTTAACAGTTTGAATCAGACCGCAACGATGCAACGATAAGAAATGAGAGACAGAGAGAGAGAGGGAAAGAGGTTGCTGTCCATTGAAATGTCAAATACACGGCACAATCGCACTCCTATATACATCTATATACATATATTCATCTACCCATCATTCAAATGCTGTTTTCTTGCGTTAACGTCATTCCATGATCCAAGTACAAAAACTTTTAAAGATCTGATTTGAAATTGATTGATAAATATGTTTGTGAATTCGGCAAAATTAAATTGTTTTTAACCAAAATTAAAAATTTATATTTTATACTAATAATATTTCTATAAATAATATCAATTTTTTTTAAAGTGGGAATACGGTATTTAAAAGTTCTTAATTTTGATTCCATTTTCAATAATTATTATTGTAAAAAGTAATTCACCAGCATGATTCTATTGTTATTATTATTATTATTTATTATTATTGTAGTTGTAATCTTTGAATAGGTATTTAATATCATATATAAATATTTTGCTATTTAATTGTTGTAGATATGCAAGTCGATGTTTTACATTTGATGAGCTTTTGTTTGACATCAATACCAAAAAACTAAACGTACATATATGTATGTATATGGACTATACAGACAGACGCGTCGGTTTTACTCATTAGCTATGGCTTTGTTGTCCCGCCTGCCCGCCCATCCGCATTTATTCCCCAAAGGTTGCCATGACAATAAATGAAATATTTTGAGCCCGTTCGATTTAATAACTCGCTCGATTCGCTGTTTGTCATATTTCATGCCCATGATTATAAGTCTAGCATGCGGTGCGGCGCAATAAGCTCTCGCTCGGATAGATAAATAGCACATTGGGGCAGCTGCGGGGGGCTAACTAGAAGTGTGGTGGAAAGAGAGAGAGACAAAAAGATAGAGGGGTGGGGTTTGTGCAGTAGGGTGTCTTGAAATTCGTTTCTCTGCATCGCGTGCACATTTGTTGAAATTGCATTGCGAATGCTAAGCTCTGATGGTGCTTATTGCAAGCTGTGTGCAATTGTGTTTATGTCTGTGTGTGTGTGTGTGTGAGTATGCGTGCGTGTGTGTGTGTGCGCGTGTTTTTAAGTATTTAGGCTTAGCACATCGAAGCCTTATGCATTCTTTTAAAATGTTTAAGCTACACACAAAACATTAAAGCTAAATTTAAAAAATGTTTCATTCATTTATGTGTCAGCCAAAGAATAAAAATAAAAAAAATTAATTAAATTTAAGCTTATTAACATGCCACAAGGCCAACGACAAATGTTGGTGACTCCTTTTCAGTTAGGGTATTGAAAATAAAAATAAAAAAAAATGAAAATGAAATAATATCGACAAATCGTCTGAATTGAAATATGAAAAATGTGCGCTCAGCGTTTTGCTGCAATTGTCAAGTGCACTAATAAATTTCATTTTGGCCAGTTGGCGTTACAGTGAGACCTCTGCACGGCGAACACACTTGTGCCGCTTGTCACCTTAATATATGCATTTCAAAATACATCAATTATTTTAGTTATTTGTAACGGCATTTCAAGGACATGACTCAAGTAAATCATTATGGACCCTTATTGGCAGTATTCACTGTACAGCAAGCACCAGTTCGCTTGGCATATTTATCACATCGGTAATTCGCGCTCAAATTAATTTAAATTAATTAGTTCTTATAAAATAAAAAAACAAAAAAACGCTGAAAATCAGAAGAAAAAAGAAAGATATAAATTATGGATTATGGATGATTACTAAGGATTTTCGACTACAAAAATATGTGCACCGTCGATGGGCGCAGATGTTTATTATATAGTCCTCGGTTTTATTATTATTTATTACTTTTTAGTTGTTGGCAATACTCAAAATAATTGTGAAAATATAAATAAGCTGACTTACTGTCAAATTCAAAAATCTAACTAAATTGCCTGTTAAAAATTTAACAAGTGGATTGTTCTATAGTTTTTACATCTTAAAACACAATAAAGTTAACAAAAAGGTAGGTGTGCTTTAGTCGAGGAGGCTCGACTTGGAGATACCCTGCATATTATATGTACTATATGAACGTTAAAGAAATACAAATTTCGATAAGTAGAAAATTTTGTATAATATTGGTTTTATATTTTCTATTGCAAGGCAAAAATCAAACCCAGGGCAATTTATTGGGAATTTCAATTAAACTTTTACGTCTTTAAAATACCTTCCCCTGTTTGCATAGCTGCAATAAATTTTATTTAAGATTTTGCCAATTTAAAGTGTGTTTAAATGTACTAAGAAATGTGATATTTTCTTGACTTAATCATATACAATTAAATACTATTCTAAATATGCGAGTTCATCATTTAACTTTATATTATTTGTGTGATATTTTAAATACAAGCAAATTGCTCGGCACAGTACTTATTATTGCCATGGACCCAACGTATGCTGCTGCATGTGTATGTGTGTATGTACATATATATGTACACTTAGAGAAAAAGCCTTGAATCATTAACTAGTTAATAGAACTAATTGTAATCGGTCTTCCAGTTAAAGCGGTATTTGAATTGGCTAAATCTTTTCCATATATATACATATTGACTAATTTTTTGCAGAAATTGAACATCGCTTTTTCTCTGAGTGTATCAAGTGTCGAATTTAATACACTAGTCGTAGGCAAAAGTCTGCTGGCTGAAAGTAGATAACTTAACTGGCGGTCAGTCTGGGCTGCAGTAAAAACTTTTCAGAAATTCGAATCATGTAACAAAATACATGAGGGCTTAATTCAAAAGTGCCCAAGTGCACACACAGAACATGTGTGTGTGTGTGTGTGTGTGTGTGTGTGTGTGTGGAGGGGTGTGTGTGTATGTGTGTGTGTGTGGGCGCAACATGTGTTTATAATTATGTTTTGCACTGTGTGTTCAAATTTTTGGACACACGCTGTGCAGGCTGCAGCTGCACGTGCATGTGTGTGCGTGTGTGTGTGCGTGTGCGTGTATGTGTATGCATACAAATGAATGCAGGCAACAACAAGCTAAAGCTGCCTGCTGTATAATAACGCAGATGCCCTCAAGTTGCAATTGTCAGCGCTTAATTTGAGGTCGGCTGCCAGTTGGAGGAGGTGGGAAAGCAGGACTAGGAGCGCTCTACAAAATTACTATCGCCTCACACACATGTATACACACACACACATAACCCATTTGAATGCACATTTCGTGGCAGTCGCCATTCGCATTGGATTGAAAAAGGGAAAAAAAAGCGATGGGAAAAAGTTGATTCCTTCGAGTTTTAAGCAAACAGCGACAAACAATTTACACGCTTTGCCATACGCAAAATGCTTGTCACTTGCAGTGCAATCCCAACAATGGACGCGGCTCTATCTAACCTTCCTGCCACGCCCTCTCCATCCCCGTCACCCTGCTGACTGCCTATTCAGCGTTTTATGCCAACTGTCGGCGTTCGCTTTTGTCTTTTGTATGCGCGCAGTGACCTGCAAAAATGGCAGACGCTGTTATTTGGCTTTTGGCCTCGCCGCCTGCTCGCCTGGTCGCCACTCTGTCCGTCCGTTCGTCGGTCGGTGCACCTGAGCCGCCTTTGCCCGGCCATGTCCTTTGTTCGCGGGTGTTGCCCACGAGCTGGCTGCGGTCAGTGTATGTTGCATATATAATTTCATTCATCACACGGCAACCATAAAAAAAAGAACTGAGCAAAGAAGTCGACTGTCTAATACCCTGTACTTTGGTTTGGAGGTGTTTATTTTGAAAGAATAAACAAGAACAAGCGAAAGAGCTAGAAAAACACTCGCTTTCAGAGAGATAATAAGGAAATTTACAAAAATGTATTATTTAAAAAAAGGAAAAATTGTTTTATATTATTATTAATTTTGTATTCATAATTAGGCTTGTAAGCCAAGTTGACTTTATGAAAATCACATAGAAAAGCCCTAGAAAACACTAGAAAAAATTGGCACTCGTTGAGAGAAAATGGAAATTTGAAAGCGTTTATAATAAAATACAAAAAAAAAATAGTTATAAGCTCCATTATTAATTTTGTACTCCAAGTTGACATTATGAAAATCACATAGAACGGCACATTTCTTTTTACAATTTTATTTTGCAATTTGTGGCTCTGCGACCGCAGGTATAAAAACGTGTGGTGATCTGAGCTATCTCCCACTGTATGTTACATACATTAGTAGAGCGCGTATATACCCCATTATTTGCCAAATTAAATGGGTATAGGACATAAAAAATGAAAAGAAGACAAAGAATGTAAACAAAAAAAAGAAAAGAAAGCGAAAAAAGCTCAAATCTAATCGGCAGAAGTCGTTCTTCTTCTGCTTCTTCTTGTCGCTGCTCCCATTTGCCTTTTGCATTTCTTTCAGCGATGCTGTCGCGTTTGCCATTTAATGCGACTGCAGTGGGTTTCCCTCCTTCCTTTTCAGCTACTTCTGCTGCTGCTTTTGCTTCTTGCCATCTTTTTTCACTTTTTCGTTTGCCAGCGCCACTTGGCCATTTTCATTTCGGGCCAGTGCCTGTGTCTGCGCTGCCGGCAAGCAAATATTGTCTTTTCTCAGTCGCATTTTTCAACTGACATCTCGCCCAAACCCCCCCAAACCTCTAACCCCAGCGCCACCCCCCCTCTCGATTGCTGCACCCCATTGCGTTATGCGCTATGCAATAGGGTAAAAAGTATTTTTGTCACGAATTCAATGAATGATTTTTAAGCACGTCTTTATTACTTTTGCTCTTTTGTGCACCATGTTTCAGGCCTTTGCCACAAATCGTTTCCAAAAAAATACAAAATTTTTACATATATACATTAGTATGAACTTTACAAGTACATTTTCTATACTATGGATTGTATGTGTTGTATTCTATTCTCGAAATTGTATTTCTTACACATTTAATATCTCTTTGTAGATGAAATAAGCAAACGGCTTCGAATCCCAGGCTCTAGGTACTAACACTCATACTACTCAAAAAAATGATTCATTTAAAATTACATTCTTGTTTCAATATTTTTTTGAACATCATCATCTTATTCTATTAGCTATACTCTAAACTTTTTTACTATGTACTCTATAAAATATACTCTGTATTCACATCTATCTCCACGATTTGCAACAAGCATTAAGTGCTAATTTATTTATGTATTTTTGTACGCTAGAAACTTCGTTAGTTGTGTGACTCATGCCGACTCATATACCGGGCGCACACTGTACTCATATATGAGAGCAGCCCAAAATATTTCTTATTTGCTACAAGAAAATGCACTTTGCTAATGACTTAAATGGCTTTCCAATGCGCCAAATCAGCGTACACTTTAAGAAATTTCGATGCTAAAATTTTCTTAAAAATTATATTTAAAATTTGCCATACATATATATACCTGCTCAGCTTGCTTAATCTAGTACAAAACAATTTATTAATTAAAAATTAATTAATTTCCGGCTTATATATTTTGCATAGATATTTATTTAAAGTTTTGATAAGTTCAAAAATGCATTAATAATTTTTTTAATTACACCCTTTTATTATCTTATAATATACGTATTTTTCGCTTGCTTTCTATAGCCAATATATATTTTTTAAAATGTCTAAAAGTGTTCAGCTTTATATTTTCTATTATTATTTAAAAGATTTTGATTGAAGGTAGATTGTAGATTTACAAAACTATCATAAACATATTCAAACATTTTTCATAGTGTATTCTTTGGTACTAACTGGCATTTGAATCTCAATGGTCGTTGTTTATAGTTGTTTGTTTTTTTCTTGTTTTTTTTTCCTTTTTTTTGGGTGTTGGTAATGTGGCTAAGTTGCATTGTTTGCAATTTTATTAGCCTTTTTGTTTTGCTTGATGTTGTTGTTATATTGTTTGCTAGAGACGATTATGATTTTAGGGGTTATTTTTGGTTAGTTTGTAATTGCAATTGCTAGAAGTGTGTTGGTGTGTGTGTGTGAGTGTATGTGTGTGCACTTCCCTAACCGTGTGCGTAGCTTGTTTAATATTTGTGTTTATACCCTGTATTTCTATAATATATTCGTAAATCACATTGCATTTTCCATAAATGCAAAAATGATAATACCATATAATATGGACTTGGCGACTTCCTTACTCAGCTAAAAATTATGTTTAAAGCTACATATGCAGCTTGTTCAGAATAAATACTCAAAAAATTAATAAAAACAACAAAATAATTTCTAGCTTAGGGCCAAAAATACAGGGTATCTACCAGCCCTGCCCAGCTGTTAACAGTAGCGCTCTTTGCTAAGAGCTTCGCTGGCTTAAAGACTATCCCACAGGCGTGGAGCGGCTAAGGTGGAAACGTGGGGGGTTATGAGAATTGGGGGTTAAACCGTTCAGAGACGAGTCGTCTGTGGATGCATTGCAACTAAATGCGGTGAAAATACGAGTACATTGAAGTTTCTGTCCCGAGCCCGTCAATAAATCATTGTACAGACAACAGAGCCCGTTGTTAAAAGCACTCTTTCGCATCTCAGTGTATGTGTGTGTGTGTGTGTGTGTGTGTGTGTATGTATGCATCGATGGATGGTATATATCTATATATCTATATATAGACTGCGCATATCAATACTTTCGCATAGACGGATTGTATTTTCAATATTTGCGCAGCGTAGATCATGGAAACGTGGCGGCGCCTCGGCTTTTGGTGGTCTGGTTGCGGGACGTGGACCGGGCAGAGAGTTTTGAAGAGTACGCAGTGGCTTTTGTTGGTTTTGTATTGCAATGATTTAGCAGTTTTTCGTCTGTGTTTACGCTGTGGATGAACCAGGCGACGGCGACGGCGACGGCGACGGCGACGCTTCCAACCGGGCTGCTGAATAAGAAATCAGCAAATTGTTGTGTTTTAATCGAACAGCGGCAGGCAGTCAGACACAATCACAAAAAAAGAGTCCCAGACCATAGAAAACAGTGTCCGGAACCAGGACTCAGAGCTCACAATTAGAGCTGAGCGCGTGTCGGAATATTGTAATACAACATGAGCATGAACAGGAACACGCGACTTTGAAACTTTATCATTATTTTATTTATAATTAATATTATTATTATTATTATTATTAATATTATTATTATTATTATTATTATTATTATTATTATTATTTTTTTTG
>SCDT01003067.1:0-10437 GCA_004143765.1 Drosophila melanica
ATTTATATAATTTAAATTTATTTATTTATATATAAATTTTTTTTAATTTCATTGAGCAACAAATTTTTCATATATTTTCCACACATAAAATACTTATTCATGAAATATTTCGAAAATAAGTGTTTTTGATCAAATTTACACTTTCTATTTTTGCTAATGCTTAATTTGAAGATTTAAGAGAAATTTAATTTGATTCTTTCATATATTGATTTACTATTAATATTTATTGAATTCTTATAAAAGCTTTTGACTAAAGTGTAGTGATCCTAACAGATAATATATTATTTCTCATGAATTAGATTGTTAGTAAATTCTTTAAATTGTGCAGGCATTAAATGAGTATATAAGTTATAATTTATATTTTATTATATTGCTTTATTTTGTTGACATAACTCCTAACGAAAACATTTGTTTAAATATGCAAAACCTAGCAGATTAGTCTAATTTCATTTCATTTTTCAAATTGGATAGCCTTCGCATATTTGCAAATTGAAATTGTTTGAATCGCAATCGACAAAATATTTAAGTGCAGCGAGCGCATTTCTCGCCATTGCCAGCAATTCAAAGTGAATGTTGTTCATGCGTTTTATGATCGTCCCCACCCACAAGACATTTTTGTGTGTATCGTATCGTCGCCCACATAAATCAACTTGTAAGTGGCGTGAGCTGATCTGGCCTGGCCCAGGCTGGCCTGGCCTGGCTCCGTCCTGGTTTGGGCCATTGTTTTTTGTCTATTTTCGTGGTGCGGGAGAAGCAGAAGGAGACGAAGGGGCGGCTGGTAGCCGAAAATGCGTTTTGCGTGCAGCACACGATCAAACGATCAACGATCAGCGATCAGCGTTCGAGTGCTGGCGCCATATAAGGCAAACTCACGCAGTTTGCTGCACCTACTCGCACATGGAAAGGCCTCGAAAGGAGACAATTGTTTTCATTGTAACTGTATAGCTATGACAAGGCGCGTTTAACATTTTAAAATGTTTTTCATGTGCTGCAGCAACAAGTTGTCGCCCTGTCGCTCCGTCTCTGTCCGCCCAGTGAAACGCCTTCGATTGTGCGTGGCTCGAGCCAAAGCCTGTCTGACAGACTAACTGACAGTCTGTCGATCTGTCGATCTGTCGGTCTGTCGATCTGTCGGTCTGTTTGTCAGTTTGTCTGCTTGTCAATATAGAATATTTCATATAACTGTGTGCTCTCTCCCACGATCTGTCCGCCGTACCGTTGTCACTTTGACGCACACGGCCAACGCAGCGTATACGCAATTTGCATATAATTGCAGCATTCATACGCCCAGTTAGCCCGGCCATCATAAATTCTCTGCGCGCACAATTTATGAGGCAAAGTTCACACGCACCCACCAATCCAGCAATAAGGCGATCTGTCGACCACCAGCTGGGGCCACAGCTCATAACCAAGCGGCTGCTGCCAGCGTCTGACTCCTGGGTGGCCAACGCTGGTCAATTGTGGTCCGCCTGCCAACTTATGCAACCGGCAAACACCAAAATGAAAAATAAATAAAACAAAAAGTAGCTTTGATTAAAAACTATATTTTTTCCCAAAAGATTTAACTTTGTGCGCAGGCCTTGGCTGCTCAGGTTACGCACTCGCAATGTAATCATTTGTTTTCAGCGGACAGCTAAAGCAAATTGATAGGCAGCCAACAACTAAAACTATTGCCAGAGACCGTAGACTCGAGACTGTAGACTGTAGACTCGAGACTCGAGATTGTAGACTGCAGCCTGGACACGATTGTGGCCATTTATGGACGTCTGCGCTTAATTGATGCCAGTGCCAAAGCATGCGAGCTACTTTTGCAGTTTGTTTCAGCCTGCTTCAACAGAGGTGCCAAAAAAAAAAGTAAAAATCAAAGAGAAATATTTAACAGACTTTGGTAAATGACAACGCTCCACATTTGTAGTAATTGAATTTATGAAATGTTCTTAATGTTAAAAAATGTTTGCATATTATTATTGAAAAGGCTGGCATTATTCGCTTTCTGAAATCGGATTAATTGATAAACAGCATTTAGCTTGATGTCGGCTGCAGATCAAAAGATCGTTGCATATATGTTGTCGACTAGCCCCAAAGACAAACCCAGCCCAGCCCCCAGTGGCTTTCAAACTGTGCACAGCGCGCGCTTTTGCCTTGACACAATTTTTGGCCAAGTCAAACGGCGCTTATTTCATTTTATTTTTATATATTTTTTGCCGTGAATACATAAAAATTCTAAAGCGCCTTTTTTTGCGGCAGCCATTAGAGCATTAGAGCAGCAGTTTGTATATATTTGGTGCATTTTTTTTTCGAGTTAGGTGTGGTTTCACGCATTTTGAGGCCTATGCATGAAAGGCATTGAGGAAAACATTGCCTTAAAAAAAATATGATTAGTTTATCAACATCCAAACATATGGTATCATAATTAATTGAAAATTATTTTATAATTTAATTAATTAAATTTTACATTTGTATTTGCCGACATTGAATACAGGAACATCCGGAATACGCATTTAGCTATGGCGTCAAGGATCTGCATACGGGTGATGTTAAATCGCAATGGGAGTCAAGGGATGGTGATGGGGTCAAGGGTCATTATAGCATACTCGAACCGGACGGCTCCATACGCACAGTGCACTACACGGCAGATGCCAAGAAGGGTTTCAATGCCATCGTGAAGACGGTCGGCGCCAATTCGCATCCGATCACGGAGGCGCCCGATGGCGAGAGCAGTGCCAACGATGATACATCGCAGTCGAAAATCAATCATTATAGCAAAGATCAGGAGCATATTGTGCTGAGCTCCGACATAAAGCCGCTGAAGAAACCGATCGAGGATCTGACACATTCACATCCCAAGATACCCAGCCTGATTGAGTTCAAGCCGCACGCGCGTATCAAACAGGTGCCAATGGAACTGGAGCCGGACATCAGGAATCGGCTGCAGCAGGCGAGGGATAACTATTACAAGGAGATTGCAGCGGCGCAAAAGCTGGAGGATTACTCACAGAAACTGCAGCCGAACTATGCCGTGCAGGAGAGCGACTGGAAGGCGCTGATTGTCAACGATCCGAAGGAGTATCGTCCACACTACAGCACCAGCCAGCCCCATCAGCATCCCTACTATGAGCATTACAAGCCAAAGGATCTGCCCCAGAACTATCTGCACAAGCCGGCAGCGCCGCTGCAGTCGCTGCACACAAGCTACGCATCCTCGAAGCCGCGGCCCGGCAAGAGTCCCGAGCCCATCTCCAATCACATACACCAGAAGAAGGTTGTGCACTCCACGCCCGGCCTGAAGCACTACAAATACAAGAGTGTGCCCAAAAGCTTTGCCCGCCCGGACTACGCCAGCTACTTTCAGCGCAAGCCCAAAAAACTGCACGGCAAGCCTTTGGCGCACATCCAGCGAGTTCCCCGACCCGAAGGCGCCGGTCCTGTGCTATTTCCGCAGCTGGTGGAGGACGACGATGACTTCGAGGAGGCCTACGACGATGAACAGGGCGCCGCCTCCGCCAGCCTAGTGCAGTCCATGGTGCGGCGGGACAAACAGCACATGGTGCCCATGTACGCCCGGGGCCATCAGTTCGCAGCGGCCAGCTATAGGAATCTGCAGGGTGTGTAAAGGATGTGAGCGATGCTATTGCCGAGGTGATTTTTGTGAACTGTTTCCTTTATGTTTGTTAATTTTATATTATTTATTGTTTTTTTTTTAGTTATCGTATATTAAATAAATGAATTTCTACAAGAAAAAACAACAACTATTTCTCACTTATCACTTAACAATTTTTGCACATTTTGAAATATTTTATAAAATTTTTTTTATACTTTTTCACAAAGTGAAAAAACGCAATGCACGTATTTCTGTCCGTTTGTCCAAATGCAAAACGCAAATTTTTGAGTGTGATTATCCGCGTCAGGCAGATTTGAATTTACAAAAATTTGGTATAAATATAAAGTGCTCGGATCCTTGGTTCTCATATTTAAAAATTTCCATAATAAAATTCAAATTCAAAATTTAACCGATTTTCATGTTTGTGGCATTTTGGTCATTATTTAACCTATTAATTTTGTATTTAAAATATCTGCATTTTGCTAAATACATTTTTTTTTTTGTTTTTTTTTTGGTATAAGATCATTACTCATTTTCGAAATATTTTTTTAAGTTTATTGCTGCAAATTTTCTATTATTGTGGGTGTCAAAATTATTATAAAAAACAACATGAACGCTGCTTTTGAGAGGGTCAAATTTTTCGTCAAAAATCATGCCAAAATGGACAAAAATTTTCACATGTAAGGCTTACTGAACGATACCGCCCAAATTTCAAGCTACCCTAATTTCGGCAAAACTGAACCAATTTTTATGTTTGATGCCATTTTGGCCATGAGTTGGCCTCTAGATGCATTCCACATTTGAAATATATGATTTATTGCAAATAAACATTTAAACAATTTTTTGCCAAAATCGAAAAAAAATGAATCACATGTAAAGCTCTTTTGATCCATGGCTCCCATATTACAAGCTTCAATTACTTTGACAAAACTGATCCGATTTTCATATTTGATGCCATTTTGGCTATGGTTTAGTCTTAGATTACTTCAGCATTTACATTTACAACTGTTGGTGAGATACATGTTTTAGCTTTTTCCAACACTTTGAACGAGTATTAGCAAATATTCAACACTAATAGGCTAATTCACAACATAAGCAAACAAATGGTAAATGGCAAATTAAGGTAAATTAATGTACTTGTCTGCTATTCATGAGATGCACACAGCTTTAAGGGTGAGTAAAAGTAACTGCAAGTGTTTGGCCAAACAACAAAAACTCTTGAAGCGCCCCTCGCAAGCGCTACCTGCCAGCATTAAAACGTAAGCAAGCAAGAAATTTATGTCCTAGCTGGAAGGTCGGTTGTTCGATTTAGCCTTGTTTGGTCAAGCACACTTAAGTGCTTAATCGACCCTCGCATTTGCTGACCGCACACACATACATACCTAAATACACATACATATGCATATATTAGCCACAGTTGGTGCAGTGTCATAAACATTTGTCATAATTAACACAAATTAGGCAGCATTTGAATGCTGCTGCTGCTGCAGCTGCAATTGCACCCTGCCCACCTGCGATGGCTTCTATGCAGCTAACTGCTGGCTAATCCAATTAACTTAATCTCGGATAACGAGTTTCAATAGACAGCTATATATGTGCAACCGAAACGAATGTTCGTACCAACTATTCTAATTAAAAGTACTTTTTGTCAACGCAACTTTAGCTAACTGTGGCATTGACTTGGTTTTAACTCTCACAGCCAACTCGACTGGGCTAAAGTGCGTTCAATTTGTCCAAGATAAAAAAAAAATAGCATCAGGCAGATATGTATGTATGTGGTGCACACATACAAAGGTACGAGTATGCAAAGCAATAGCTATCGATGTGGCGTGTCAAATGCCATCCACGTTATACTTTTCAAAATTGATTGCATACGTATACAAATGTGTGCATGTGTGTGTGTGTGAGTGTGTGTGTGTGTGTGTATGTGTGTATGTGTGTATGTGTGTATGTATGCAAATATGCAAATGGCTCCCACATCGTCAGTCAGTCGAGAACAGCATTCTAAGCCGTTTTGGAGTCAACCAGTTACTCAATTCGTATAGATCAATAAAAAAAAAGTTGATCCACAAATTGATGTGCAAATGTGCCAAGTGTAAAACAAAAAAAAAACAAAAAAAAAATCAAATATAAAATAAAACAAAGCACTTAGCGCGCTTTTGGACGCGTGAGAAATGTCTAAAAGTCAATTGAATGCAACAAATTCTCAGTTGTGATCATTTGATATCTGTTAGCCAGCAGCAGAGGCGTTGCCAACGCGCCCAATTAAATAATTTACAATTTTCTAGATTAGGCGCCGCCTGCAACGCGGCGACATTGAACGCTTGAACAGTTGAGCGATTGAACAGTTGCTGCTATGACTCAGCCGACTCTTGAGAGTTAGATCCGGTTTGCCGGTTAACTAGAAAAGCTGATCACCCGACACGCACGCCTATTAAGGATCCAAGAGAATGTCAACTTCGCTGGGCAATTAGCTGCTTAAAACAAATGTGAGACAATTTTAAAAATTCCATTGCATACAACGGTTGTTTGCCTGGCAACGTTTCTTGCCAAATCGCACGGATTTCGGCGGCGGCGGCGGCGGCTTAGAATAATTAATGCG
Organism: Drosophila melanica; assembly: GCA_004143765.1. Lineage (NCBI taxonomy): Eukaryota > Metazoa > Arthropoda > Insecta > Diptera > Drosophilidae > Drosophila > Drosophila melanica. Next base: position 6,204 of record SCDT01003067.1, read on the forward strand.
CGCGCCTGCCAAATGACCGGGTGTTAATTTATGGTTGTCTACGTAAATCGCATATCGTAAATCGTAAATCGTAAATATGCTGCGTCTGTGGCATAATCGAATGCATACGGTTGCCACTGCACCGTTGACTTTTGGAGGTTGGGCCGAGCGACAGCTAGACAGACAAGCAGACGGAACGAGCGACAGACACTGATCAGAAATCAAAAATCAGAAATCATATTTGATTGTTACTTTGCTTGTTAGCAATTTCCTGCCTACCCACAATTTGTTGTTCGACTTGCTCGTATTGTTGTCTTTTTGGATTTATGCAGCAATATATTTGCATATATTCCGTATGTGATGTATCTAAGCTAGCTCTGATCAGGGGCGGAATTTGTTCTTTCTTGTGGTATCTTCTAATGTATTTTCCACAAGGAAAATGAATGAGAGCTTACGCAATATTGAATATGACAAACAATTTTTGATATAACCAGTTAAAAAACGCCTTAAATCACGACAACAGCCACATAATTTCGATTGTTTCATATAATTTAAAGGCAAACATTTCACAGCGGGAATAAACGTGTTGTTTAAATTGGATAAATGCAAACCTTAGGCCATGATTGCAAGTCGCAGTCACTAATCCTGCGGCTATTAGCACGTACTGCACGACGACAAAATAACACGCATACGCAGCGTTGTACACCCCACACACACACACACGCGAACGCATACAAGTAGAGAGTAGATACCCAACCCGTTCGGCCTTTCGACATTTTTTATAGCGATTTTGCACTTTTAAATATGCATGGAAACAACGCAAACTGGTTCAGATTTTCGATGCGTGTAGAATTAGATTCAAGATATGGGCTTTGAGTTAATTTTTTTTTTCAGAGATTCGACAATCGAGATCGTCAATTGCGCAAAAAGGCAGGCGGCATTAAATTTGTAATTTTATGAATATGTGTTGGCAAATTTTGAAATGTTTACGCACGCGGCATGTACAACATGCATTTCGATTTTCAATGAGCAACAAACGATCTAGATAGACGCGTGCACACACAGATAAACACACACACACACACACACATACAAGTCACTACAAAGTTGAGCTCATATTCATGTATGTAAAATAATCGATGTGAAAATTGTAAGTGAAATCTAGATTTTTCAATTAAAAATTGATGCTGTTCGGCGGGTGGAACAGCAACTAGGGAGGAGGAGGAGCAACAGCAACAGCAACAACAGCAGCAGCAGCAGCAACAGCAGCAGCAGTAGTAGTAGGCTGTAGTTGTCAGGCGGATTTCGTCATGATGTTAAGTAGGCAATGGTCGTATGTGTTAGCCATGGCCAGCTGTAGTTGCCGTCTGTGTTAGCCAAGTGCCTGCCCGTTGGCAATTACGTAACGCCCCGCGGCCAGAGATCTCAGCTCAGCTCAGCCCAACTCAGCTCAGCTCAGCTCCGCTCGGCTCAGCATAGTGCGTGTGTGTGACAAATGCGCGACGAACTAAACTCGACCAGTCCACCCGAAGTAGGTTAAAATTGCAGCTGACTAGCAGTTTGGAGTTTGCAGTTTGTTGCTTGGAATTTTCGTATTGGTTTGCAAATGCAAAAATTAAAATTCAATCAAATTGCGAAAACCCAAAAATCAACCAAAAAAAAAAAATAAAATAAAATAAAATACAAAATACAAAATGAAATAGTAAAAACGCCAAACAGCCGAGACAGATAGACTTAGAGTCCAGCATGCAGCCCGCGCTGAAACATGTTTCATGTTCAATTAACAGGCCCAAAAATCCCAATACCAACGACAGCCTTTCACTCTACACGCTGCGTATGCGTATTATTCTCCATTTGGTGCGATAAAAAATCACATCATGACACGAAATACTTAATTGGTCCATAAGGTTTATCGCTTTCAGCCAACTGGAATCAGCATTCCTTCTGGTCTGGCCTGGCCTCGTCTCGCCTGGCCTGGCCTGGTGTGGCTTCGCTCTGATCAGTTGTGGTCTGGTCTGGTCTGTGCTCTGTGCGGACTTCTAATTGAAATGTCAACGCGTGTGCTGCTCAATCAATTTTCCAGCTAAGCGTTTATGGTCAGTCTGTTTGCCTAGATCGCCTAGATTGCGTATCGATTCATATTGGATCGGTTTTAATTGATTTGCACGGCGTGTGGTGTCAGCCGCAAGTCAGGGACAAAATGTGGCAACTGTGGCAGCTTGAAGTTGAAATGTGCTGTGGCGACTCCTAGACAGCTAATTAAAAATAACATTTGATTCGAATTTGAATTTTGGTCAACTGAAAATGGCTATGACAACTAGCTGGCTCAAACAAATGACAGTTTTCATATCCTGAATCGAAAACTTCAACGCTTAAAATCTTTCATAAATATTACAAATATTATACATTTCAATTGAGCCACATTTAATTGAAAAGTTTTAAAATTAAAATAAATATATTTATTTAAAAAAACGTATTGATTAATTTTAATGTTCCATTTAAATTATTTAAATTCTTAGATAAATATATCAAATTTAAAGACACCCTATTTGGGCTGTATTATAATCCATTTTCACAACTTTGAGTACATATCCATCAAATCCAAATGGGCTGTTCACTGGTCATTTCAAGACAATATACGCCCAACAGTTATATCGAACACACCCGCGTGCGATTTGCGCGCGTTTTAAAACGCGGTTACAAAAATGACCTTAATTGCCAACAAGTCAACACTTGGTCATATCGCGGGTTATAGTAACATTTGTGTGTGTGTGTGTGTGTGTGTATGCGTGTGTATAGATAGAAATATGGCGCCTTTTATCTAACTAATGCACAATCAAGGCCCCAGGCACGCACAGACAGACAGACAAAATTTATTGATAGCGACATTAATACCACAAGTTTGAACTTTTTTTCTGTTTTTGTTTTTTCTTTTTTTTAGCTAGCAAATTGCGTATGAATTTTAAAGCTGCCTGCATTTTTTGCCACGCTACACGCAACGGTCGCGATTAAAATCTAAATCAAATTAAGTCGCTTTAAAAGCATATGCAAAAGAAGAAAAAAAAAAACAAACACACACACACACACACTCAGGCACAAACTTGGCCAACAATGCAACAGGCGCAGCAGCCGCCAAGAGAACTGGGCAGAAAACGCACCACGCGCAAATTTTGAGCCGATTTCGAGCCGAGGCGTTTGCTATGATCTAATAAAATGCCAGCGCCAAAGCCAGATCAACGCGAAGGTGGGGCATCCAATAGGCGATGCAGGTTGCTGCGAGAGAACCCATAACAAAGAGAACTGCCAACTGCCAACTGCCAACCGCGCAGCCGAACAACAGTCATCAATTTTTCTTCAGGCAGTTGCCGTCGCACTCGCAGGTTTTCAGCTCTGACTTGAGTTCACTTCGCTTTTCCTAACTGCTATATTTTTGCTGGCGATTTCTGTTCGTTTTTCTATTTTTTTTGTTTTTCAATAGTTTTTTTTGTGTGTGTGTGTGTGTGCGTTTGATTTTTCTGTCGCTAAACTGGTGCGTGGCTGCTGCGCATGCGTGTGAGCCAAAACTGACCGAACGTATATAAGCGATTATAGGGCCGGGCTGGCCAACAGTCAGCCGCGTTGCTCTACATCGAGCGAGCGTTGCGTGTGCCGTGTGCCGAAAGTTCGAGTCCGAATTAAACGATATTAAGTATACGCATATTCAAAGGATATTCACCGTTGAGCGTTGGATTACAACCAGGATTATTTGATTGTGCATTCTTTCATTCAAACTGTGACAGTTTTTTTTTTTTGCGTAATAAAGTCGAATAGTGCGCTCAACTATATTGCAGCATTATTACAACAAGCCCAACTAATTGCGCGATATAAGTGCAAATATGAAGGTGGGTTCTTAAAAACAATTTGAAGTAATAATGAAAGTATTTCAAAAAAAAAAAAAACATAATAAATATTACAATTTAAAGAAATTTGAAGAGCATGTCCTGTGTAAAGTATTTAAAAAAATTTTAAAATTTTAAAAAATCAATTTTATGGACATTTTACAAGAAACGAGAAAGTGTTAAGACAAGTGTGTTTAAAACTAAAACAAACAAAAAAAAAACAAATTTTTTTTTAAATTTAATTTAACTTATTTTTAGGCCAGTAATATTTATGTATTTAAATAGTCTGTACAAAAAATATATGATTGCATTAATAGTTAACTTTGTCAGCAATATAATTTTGTAAAGAATCAACTAATCTACAAGGATAATTCAAT
>SCDT01003068.1:0-10437 GCA_004143765.1 Drosophila melanica
ATATTAATGTATATACATATATCAAATATAGAACAAAAGCAGTGCGACAACAATTTTGTATGTATTAATTTTTATTAATGAAAATACACACACAACAAGAACACAAACATAAATTGTTTTTATAAAAGTATATATATTAGATATATTATATAAAAAAAAATACAAAAAAATACAACTTTAATAAATGTATTTAAAAATACAACAAAAAATAAGATACAAAAAACGCCTGAATTAGTTTGTTACGCAAACAAAAAATTATAATTAACTAACTTCAATGTAAAACAAAAGAACATACCCAATAAAATTTAAAAAACAAAAAAAAAAAAACAGCAACAAACTGCACAATAACATCTAAATGTAAAAATATTAATTAATTATAAACCGCAAAGCAAAAACTGAACATACAAAATTAATATTAAACCCGAAAAGCGCTAAAAACAAAAACCAAGTGGATCATTTTTATTTTCATTATATATAAATAATTAATGCTTTTTTAGTTCTCAACAAGTTGCATAATTTTCATTAATGTATAATTTTTAAAATGAAAACTAAAAGCAAAACAACATTATAAAAATAATAAAATCCAACTTTAAAAACGCATACAAAAAATATTGTAATGTAATAAAACAAAATCGAAAACAAAAATAATATATTAAATTAAAAGCGAAATTTTTTCACACTTTAGCTTAATAAATTGTAAAAAAAAAAATACAAAAAAAGAACAAAAACTGAAATAAAATGAGATTTAATTGAATTTGTTATGCAAATGAAAAAAAAAAAACACATTGTTTTAATGCCCAATCATATTCTAAATGCTCAGGCATGAACTATTTCAATCGCACACCTTCAACCTGTCCCACTGTACGGGAAGTAAAAACCAAACGAATCTAACCTATTTAGCTGCCACGTGGCCACTGCCACTGCCACTGCACTAACATCGGATATGTATTGAGTATGGGTATATGAGTATGGATATCGTGCCAGATCGTTTATATTTTATCCTTACAAGAATAAACATTTTCTTTTTTGTTATTAGATTCTGATACACTGAGTCTAATTAGTAAGTTGGGCACTTACTACTTCGTCGATTCCGAGGCTCGGACATAACCTTCTTCTTCTTTACACTTTTCGCTGCTAAATTCTGACCACGAGTATGTCAATTCCTTTTATATTTCTCGTGCACAACCGCGTTTAACTTATCGCACTTTGTTGTGTTCGCATTCGCGCCCGTTTACCGTTCGTTTACTTTTGCCTTTTTGTTAACGCTGCGCGTGCGTCCGAACTCTATTAAACTCTTTCGTCGACTATCTCTTTAATTGACACGTTGCGAACTTTCTATACTCACCACGGATCTCGATCCTCGTGGTGGGTTCTTCTACGCAACAAAAGTTCTTGCCTGCGCCGAAAGCTCGAGTTAGTGAGAAAAGCTCGATTTAGCTAACTGCTGACAGCCGTTAGAAATTTAAATACTACAATATTATTTAGATACGATTTACCTTTTAGCGAAATTCTTTTTTTACACAAAGTTTTTGGGAACATGTTGATTGTGTAAAAGCGACATTACAAATAAGATACAACGTATTACAGTTTGTTTATATTTAAGTTTTATTTGCTGCTGTTTGGCTAGCTGCTATTAAGGCGCATTAATGGCAGACAACAGGACACCCGATCGGTGTCCGCTGCATTGACATTATCATATTGCATATTGCATATTACATATTTACAGGTGCGAAAAGTGTCACGAACTCGATTGGGGGATAACATAGTGATAAATACGAGTGATTGGGATAAAAACGATATACATTTGAGCCCATTGCCGACGAATGGTATTTGAATTGCACGCTTTAATATACAACTAATCAATTTTATTTGCTTTAAGTTTAATATTAATTGTAATTGAAAAAGAAAAACGACGACGAAATTAATCAAGGCAATCACACGCTGACACACAATAAACAGGATATCCTACAACAATCAAGAATCGTTGAGAATATCCTTTAATATGGAACTGGAATTGCGCGTCGGCGCAAACTCGTTGCTGCTCATGTGAAGCGATTGCGCGGGCGTTGCATGCGTCAGCTGCTCGCCACCAATTGCTGCCGCTGTTGATGCCATCGCTACCGTACCCAATCCATCGCCTGCTCCCGAGCCGGCTCCGGCTCCTGCTACAACAGCTGCTCCTCCTCCTCCACCTCCACCTCCACCTCCTGCTCCTGCTACAGCTGGTGACGCTGTCGTGACCGTTGCCTCCTGTTGCTTGGCCATGCTCAGCAGATTGGGTCGCGACTGTGCCGTCGATTGGGGCTGCGATTCCTGTTCCAGAAACTGCACAAAAGCCTGCACCAGATTATCATTGCCTGCAGCGAAATAAGGCGCATTAGGGGTATTCTCATACAAAATTAAAAAGCTAAATTTTTTCTTTTAACATGCAAGTTGTTTTGTTTTAACACGTTTTTAATTTTTTTTTGTTTAAATAACCAATTTCTTTAATTTAAAAATAATGATAAAAAAATTATTTCTTAAAATGATAAAAAAAATAGTTATCGTAAAAAATAAAATAAAATAAAAAAAATAAAATAAAACTAATATGGATAATAAATAATAAAAATGGCAATGAACAAAACTTTTATTTTTTTTGGTTTTTTTACATTTAATTTTTGTTTATTATTTTTAATGGGTTAATGTAAAATCTAACAAAAAAATTGAAAACGGTTTGAATTATTTTTCTATTTAGTTTACATGTCTTATATAAACATTTTATTTAAATGATTAAAAAAATTAAAGCTTGTTGTGTTACCTGCACTGGATTGTGAGTTTCCGCTGCCGCCGAGTATACTGCCCAGCCAGCTACTCTGTGGCTTATTGAGGCCCACCTTGTCGGCTTCCTGTCCGTTGAAGCCGAGCACGGACGAAATCATGCGCAGGACCTGCTGCTTGTCGCCGGGATGGCCGCTGACCACGTATCCGATGAGCAGGCTCTTGATGAGGCTCTTGTCGATCTTGTCCGTCTGGCTGGACTCGCTGCTGCTCAGGCGCTGCTCCAGCTTCAGATTGGCATCCTTAAGGCTGTCCACTGTGCAAAGTAGCAAGAAACCGAAAAGGCAAAATTGTTTTTATTACGCACCCAAGGAGCCCAGCACTTATCCTAAAAGGAGTGCACAGAAATTCTGGCGGAAAACTAACTTATGGCTATCATTTGACACGAGATGCGCGCGCGAACGTATTATTTATTTTTCAATTTTTTTTGTTCAATTTGTTTTTTTTTTTTTGGTAGGCGTGGCATGCGGTTAGTGCGCCCACTGCACGGCGTAGTATGACATAAGTACTGGTTGTTTGTTAAATGGCACACCAGTACCTGATGTAATACTCAACCGTACAGACGCTGATGCTGATGCTGCTGCAAATGCAGATGCAGATGCAGATGCTGATGCGGCTGGCTAATGCTACGATTGCGGCTGGCTTGTGGCTAAAATGCAGCTGGTGTGTCTGTGTCTGTGTGTGTGTGTGTGTGTGTGTGTGTGTTTCCTTTTTGTTTGTGGGTCAGTCAGTCTTGGCTGTTTTTTGGGCTATAAATAAAATGCTAGCTCAAATCGAATGCAAGCTATATAAAATTCAAATCAAATAAGCTAGCGGGCAAAACAACAACAACTAATAGAGTACAAGTAAGTGTGTTTGTGTGTGTGTGTGTATGTGTGTACGTGTGTGTGTGTGTGTATATACGGGCACATATACATTGATATATACGCAGGCATACATATTCAGATACATAGGCTATACAATATGCAATTGTATATAGTAAAAAATAATATATGATTTTTAAATAAAAAGTTTTTAAATAATGTGGCAAATGCTGCAATCTCGAGCAATCTCCAATTGCAAAGTGAGTGCGTCAAATTGTTTAAAATCGCTCACATTTACAAATTGAGATTAATCAATGCTGCAGATAAGTTCAACAACAATATAAATGAAGCTGGTTTAGATACATATATATATATATATATATTTATATGTCTGTTTTTTTTTTTCGTTTTTTGTACGGATTAACGGTGACGCATTACGGATATACGGTTAACGATAGAACGGGCTCAAACGGTTTTTTTTTGTTTTAAACAAATCATAAATACAAAATTAAAACTATTAACAAATAAAATGCAGCATACATATTTGGTTTACAATAATAACAATAATAAAAATAATAATACAACAAATTAATGCAAATGGCAGGCAAACAATAAATCGTAAATAAATGTAAATTAAATAAATAACACAAAAGGTTAGCAGCTAATAAATGCGTTTTGATTGGAAACTGTGCGGATGCAGACTAAAAAAAAATACTACACAAATTACAAACTACCAGAAAGTACTAAGAAATACTGATTAAAATGTTAAAGATACGAATAGATTTTACTTTATTTTTTTTAATATTGACTACCGCACAGTGGTTCCAAGCAAACAATTTAATAGACTACAAATCAAAATTTTAAAATAATTTAGTTGACAACATAAATTTGTATATGTTTTGTTTTTTGTTGAGAATTTTGGATCAGTAACTGTGTCTTTGTGTGTGTGTGTGTGTTTGCTTGTGTGTGTTTACCAGCAACAGAGGTGAAGTGGTTTTTGGTGGTGCTCGTGTACAGTTAGTGCAAAAGTATATATACACACACGTTTATGGCCAAGCGGTTGGAATTGCAATCAAGCCAAACGGACAGACGCATTTGTGGTAGTAGGAAAGTGGAAAGTGGGGGAGGGGATTATTCAACTGATTGGGGTAAATGTGTTCCGATTGGGGTTTACCTGCTCTATAAGCCAACTTGTAGGATTACAGCCAATATATTTGCCACATGCCGTAGGTGCGATCTATCGTGTATATTAAATTTTCTTTTATTTGTTTTTTTTTGGTTTTTGTTGGATTTATGCTTGTTGATTATATTTTTGCGCTTGGTGATTAAATGCAATTCAAAAAAGTCGATACCAACTGAAATTCCGAGTGTTTCATATTTGGCATTGCTCCCAGAATTACCAGCTGATATTTACCTTTGAGAATCTGGTCTCTCTCTCTCTCTCACACACACTCTCTCTCTCTCTCTCTCTCCCTTGGTTCTCTCATGCTCACACACAAACAGGCCCAAACAGAAACAGTTAAACATTTAAATAGAACTTGGTGCGGGTTTATGCGTGATAGGTTATTGGTTATTGAATTCAGGCCGTGTAAACCATGATTGTGAGCATGCCGATAAACTTGGTAATAATTGGTAATTGAGATTTGCTAGGCGGTAATTGATATTTGGTAATTTGCTTTTAATTTAATGCTGATAATTCGATAAATGCAAAAGGGTGCGGTATTTTTTTTGCTTGTTTGTTTTTCTTCTTTTTTTCTTTTGGTCGGTTTTTTTGTTTTTAGATACACTTTGCGATTGCCGACTTGTGTTGGGTTGTGGGTTAGTAAACATCCATTGGCTCTCCGAGTGATCAGGACACACTCACCTTCGTCTCGCAGCACGGCGATCGTCTGCTGTCCCGCCTCCAGCTGATCGGAGAGGCGTGCCGCGGCCCGCAGTCCCTGATTGGCATCGGCCAGCTGCTGATGCAGTCCGCTCATCTCGGCCAGCATCTGCGCCTGCTGCTCCTCCTTGGCCAGCATTTCGCGTCGCATCCGCTGTGTGGCCGCCGCAATATCGTGCTCCTTATCTGGATTGCCAATTCAACGTGAATTCGTTAGCTCTCCAATTTTTTTGTGCATTTCATTCTTGCATGCTTACCATTCTGGAACTGTTCCAGGGCGCACTGCAGATTGGTCAGCGCCGCCTGTTGCTTCAGCTCGCGATCCTCGAACTGGCCCAGTTTGGCCAGCAGCTCATCACGCTGTTGCAACAGCAGCGCATGCTGCGCCTGCAGCGTCTCTGCCTGCTGATTGGCCCGGATGCTGTTCGAATCAATCAAATTAAAGAAAATTACATTAGCGATTTTTTAAGTACAGCCCAAAAAAAAAAATACAAATTATTTAAAAAAAAAACGCAATAAATTAATTTCAAAATCTTGACAATTTTATGGGATTTTTAAATGAAGCATTTATCGATTCGGGAGCTTCAAATTTCTAAATTTTTGTCAATTTTGACATGATTTTTGACAGAAAAATCGATCTCATACAAAAAAAATCTATCCATTTCGAGTCAATTTTAAAGTTTCGTTTTATACTAGTTTTTATACCAAAATGAAATTTCACAATTCTAAATTTAATACAAATAAAAAGGGCATAAAAGTTGTATTAAAATAAAAAATAGATTTAAATGAAATTGGTAGCAATTCGGTAACTTAACATACTAAGGTTTTTTTTTTGGAAAGAGAGCCAGAATTCTCAGTTTTCAGATTTAAATTAATTCGTTTTCAAATATTGCAGTTTTAAAACTTGGCTTCTTAAGCTTAAGCTTTAATTGAATATATGTATAAAAGATTCGATTGACAAAAGCTCTTGAAGCTTCACCACATGATTTGAGCTTTAAGGGTATACAAATTTCGACTAGTTTTTACTTACTGGCAAATGAAAAAAAAGGCACTTAAATTGTAATTAGAAGTTTCGAATTGTCGCGTTATGTGCTAAAAACAAAACTGAACCAGTTGTCAGCTGGTGTTGCTGCTGTTATCGATAACAATCGAAATCGCAATTAGCTCGCTTCGCAGCTGCAGTTCAGTGAAAATACAGTGCAAAAGTCTGCCATGCCGCATGTCGAATGCAATTAGAACAGTCAGACATCGTTGGCGACATCTGAATTCGCCTCGTGTCGCCATGTGGAGCGTGACTCGCGGCGAATTGCCAATTTGCAAAATGGCGGCCAAGGTGACGCACGCTTATCGCCGAACAGAGCAATCAAGTGTCGGGCTGTAATTAAGCCCCAGCTCTAATGAGCACACGAGCGAAACTACTCAACCTGAAAGAATGGATAAGCCTCAGCTACTCAAGTTAACAAGAAATAAATCATAAATTGCTCCTTGCAACTTGGCGTATTCGCAATGCCAAAAGATTTAGTAAGAGATCTTAAGGGATCGGATAAAAATAATTAAGAACAACGCAGTCAGAATAAATATTGGAATAAATATTTACATATATAAATATCCATTTTTGAAATTTTAAGTCAGGTAGTGGGCGTGATCAAATTAGGTCTGCTTGATTTTTAAAAGAGAACTGTTGGCCAAATTCTATAATTTTAGCTTTAAAATTGCGCCCAAAATATATCAGTAATCAATTTAAATACATTCTATGTAGGGGATATGTTATCCATTAGTCATCTGTAATCCACCTTGAGAAATTGTACATATTAAGCTATAAAACTGAGATACATGGATGCCACGCCCCCAAAGGGCGTAATCAAAAAATATCGTGAGAGTTTATCTGCAACGTATTTAAAGCCAATAGGCAGATTCAAGTCTGCAAGTCAGGCGAACAAACAGAGATGGCAGAAAGCCAATATACTCTGTGGACATGACGAACGAGTCAACCGGTCGCAACTCACCTGGCTGAGGTGTAGGCGGTGCTGGACTTGGAGACCTCCTGCTGTAGAGCGGTTTGCTTGGCTCGCGCCTCGTCCAGTTCGCGCTGCAGCTGAACGCTTTCCTGCGTGTGGAGCTCCTCGATCTCGACGAGATGGGCGCGCAGACGCTCCAGATCGCGCTGGAGGTTCGCCTGGTGCTCCTGGGATTCGGTTTGCTGCTGGTGGAGCTGGCGCTGATTCTGCTGCTCGGTGAGCAGATTGCTGGTGAGTATATCGGACTTCTCCTTGAGGAAAGTGATCTGATCGCAGAGCTTCTCCCGTTCCTTGATCAGCTCACCCAGCTGCTGTTCCTTCGCCTGCAGTCGCTGTATTTCCGCATAATATTGCGTATTCTCCGCATGCTTCTGCTGCAGCGCCTTGATCAGCTCCTGCTTCTCGCAGTTCATCGTCTCGAAGGCCTCCGCCTGCTGTGCCTTCTGCTGCTCCAATTGCTGCTCGCACGCCGCCAGCTGTTCTCTCAGCTGCTTCAGTTCCGCCTCGTTCTGTTCACTCTCGCTGATCTCTGGCTGCTGTTGCTCCAGCTGCTCCAGCTGTTTGCTAAGCTGTTCGCTCTGCTCCCTGCTCGCCGCGAGCTGTGCTGCATGCTCCTCGAACTGCAGCCGCAGCTTCTGTTCCAGCTGCTGCAGTTGTCCGAGCAGCTGCGACTCCCGCTGCGTTTTGGCCAGCCGCAGTTCGTGCAGCTCCTGCCGCACCAGTTCCACACTCCTGTTCTTCGCCTGTTCGCGGGTGAGCAGCTCGTCCAGCTCCAGCTGCTGTTGCTGTTGGCGACGCAGCTGGACTTGGGCATCCTCCAGCTGCGATTCCAGTTGTGCGATGGTCTCCTCGTGGTGCTCCTCGATCGTCTCCAGCTTGTTGCGCTTCAGCTTGTCCAGCTCGTTGAGCAGCACCTCGTTGTTCTTCATCAGCTCGTCGCACTGCAGAATATACTGCGAGATATCCGCCTCCAGTGTTCGCTTCTCGTGCTCGGCGATCAGTTGCTGTTCCTGCAGCTCGATCAGCCGCTGTTCGGTACTCTCCAGTCGCTGCCAGCGTTCGTTCAGCAGGCGATGTGTCCGCTCCAGCGCCAGTTGTGTGTTGTCCGCGAGCAGCGCCTCCAGCAGCGGTCGCAGCTTGTGCGGATCCTTGTTCTGATCGTGTTCCGCTTCCGCTTCCGTTTCCGGTTCCAGATCCAGATCGGTCACCTTCTCCTCGGCAATCGCCTGCCGGAACTTCGCCTGGGCAATGCTCGCCTCCAGCTCGTGACGTAGCTGGCGATTCTCCTCACGCAGCGCCCCCAGCTGCTGTTCCAGATCGTTGGCATGGGTCTCCTGATCGGCTTCGGCGCTCAGCTTCAGTTCCTGATTTTGGATCATCAGTTGCTGCAGTTTCCGCTGCAGCTCCAGCTGCAGTTGCTCCTTCTCGCACTCGCTGATGCGCAGCCGCGTCTCCAGCTCGGCGAGCTGCTCCTGGCGCACGTTCTCGCCCAGCTGGCGTTCCAGTTCCGCATCCTGCAGCTTCCCGTTGGCCGCGGTCAGCTCTGCGATGCGCGCCTCGAGGGCGACCAGCTTGTCGCGCAGCTTCTCCTTGCTGGGCGGCGTGGTGGCATCCGCATTGGGATCTGGATCCGGATCGGGATCCGGATCCGAACTGCAACCGGCCGCATCCGCATTGCGCACAACAATAAACTCATCCTCGCTGTGTTTGCCCGTCGACGAGCTGTTCGAGGATTCGGATGTCTTCTTCTCCTTGGACTGTTTCACCAGCTCGTCCAGTTCGTGCTGCAGCTTGTCCCGCTCAGCGTCCGCCTGGCGCACACGCTCGATCAGCTGGCCATTGTCGGCGCCCCGCTTCTCCAGCAGCTGCTGCAACTCGGCCAGCTCCAGCATGCAACGCTGCAGCTCCTTCGCCTGCTCCTCGGCCAACCGCTGGCGCTTCTCATCGTCGGCCAGACGCGCACTCAGCCTGGCCATCTCCAGCTCGTGCGCCACCAGGCGGTCCGTCTGCTGCTGTCGCAGCTCCGCCAGCTGGCCCTGCAGCTCCGTCTTCTGGCCGAGCATATTCTGCATTGCCTGCTCGTGCTGGGCGTCCAGCAGCTCCAGGGAGCTGCGCAGCTCCTCATTATTCTGCTCCAGGCTGGCGATTATCGTCTGCAGCTTGGCCACATCCCCTCCACCATCGCCGAGCGCCACCTCCACCAGGCCCGCCTCCGTGGCGACCTTCCCCGCTGCGGCTTCAGCGCCAGCAGGCTCCCAGCACCAGCTGTCTTCCACATTTTGATCCTCGCCCGAGCGCTGCGAGAGCAAACAAAAACAGCATAGAAAACAAATTAGTTAATTCCATTGAACTTTGACTCTTATCTTTTTACCATATCCAACTTCTTTCTATAGAAAAATTGGAATTTTTTTTTTTTTTGGCTGCTTACTGACATTGAATTCAAAGCAGCCTATTTTTTAAGATCATTTAAAAAATAGTATTTAATAATCAAAATAAAATTTAAGATATTTAACATTTTTTGAATCGGAAAGTTTCAGTTATTTCTAATAACTGTTTGCTTTTCAATTTTGTTTATTTGGAAATAATTTGTTTCTTGCACGATCTTTAGCCTACATTTCGATTCGATAATCAATTTGCCACGCCCCCAGTGGGCGCATTCAACAAATATTCGTGCAAGCTTTAGAGGAAGCATTCAGTAATCTGTCTGCAAAATTTAATGTATCTAGCTTTAAAACTGTGGGAGATTATATAGATTCATATTTTGTTCTGCTTTTGAATTGAGTAATTGTGGGTTTTTTCTCCGAGTGTAAACAGCGGTTTCAGTTGTATGCCAAGCAAACATCCTCGCAAGCCCAAATCGTGGAAAGTAACTGTTGTTTGTCGCGCTTGGCGCTGCGCATGCGCCCGCTGCCCCCCC
>SCDT01003069.1:6314-23348 GCA_004143765.1 Drosophila melanica
AAACAAAACATGGGTTCGAGCCTCGATCCGATTTCAGATCGGAACTACTTTTTTTAAGGTTGCAAATTATAAATATAGATAGATATATAGATAAAGATATAAAAATAGATCAATGTCTAGATAGATATACATAGCTGTAAAATATAATAGATATATTGATATATATATATATTAAATTTATTTTGGAAATAAACAAATTTGGTACAGAGTAACAAGCTAGTTAATCACTCTCAGCTTATGGCGTTGTTTTTTTTTCTCGCCCATCCATACGCAGGACATTCAACAATTTTCCTTTATTTTATTTTCCTTTTTTGGTTTTTTGCGCCGTGTCGCCCTGGCCATTGATTTTACATGTTGTGAATAAATAATGAATGGTCATGATGTGGTAAATTGAATATGGCGTGAAATTAGCTTAAGTAAATGGAATTAAGTGGATTTCACAGGCGACCGAGTACTTTAAGTCATCGAGTTCGCATTGGAAATGTTCGAACCAAGTTTAACTTCAATTGGGTCCAAGTTCAAGTTGGAATTACCAAAAAAAAAAACTAGGAAAAATTCAGGGAAAGCGCTGCCAAATTGTTTTTGTCCATAAAACTTGGCAAAGCCAAAAGAAAGAGAGAGAGAAAAGGTGAATAGTGTGTATCGTGTGTCACTTGTTGTTGGGTTCATGAACTTTGACTGCATTTTCAACTCGAACCGATTCCGGTTCCGACAACAGTTCCAAATCCAACTCCCACTCAGCTTTTAAGCGAATTTCTGGCAAATCGCATCGCATTAACCTTCAACATTTTCATTCTCATTTTCATTTTGAATATTTGCAGCGACAGGAATTCAATTCGTCGTACAGCCCCCTTTGTAATCGTACCCCGCCACGCCCCGCAAGCCCCTGACAATCACCCGATTCACTTGATCCGCATTTGATATGTCAAATGCCCAGCACGGCCCCCCAGACAAGACAGACAGATAAGGCAGCGTCTGGGCGGAGCTCGCCCCCTCCCCGTTGCCCCTCGTCCTGCTCTCGTCCTGCCCTTTTTGTCGGTGGCATGCAGAAAAGCAACTATGGAAGCAAGAAGGAAAAGAGAGTGAAGCTGAATTGAGTGGAGTCATATATGTGTCTGGGTTTTTTGATTTTTTCCCTTTGATCTGATATACCCTGAACTTGGGCAGTTTTTGTGAGTATTGCTTGGGGTGTCATCTAATTTATCAGATAATGAAGTAAAGAAATTTAAACGAATTTAATAATAATTAGAACAATTTTTAAAATTTCGAAATTTTTATCTTAAAAAAATGTTTAAACTAATTACTATACAGATTTCAATATATTTAACCAAATTATATAATTAACTGATAAATTTTTAAATATTTGAAAAAACCCTTCTTTAATCATTGTTGATTAAAAATTTTTTTTTTATGTGTTGCAGAGTAATTTTATTTTATTGCAAGACTAAAATCACTATATGCATATATATAGAAAATCTTTAAACCGAGTTTTGTTAGTGCATTTAAAAATCGCCAAAAATCTCCTTTCGGTTTCTTGCTTAAGATAAAGTCTGTCATAACTGGGTCGGTTACGGTTCTTATACCCTACGTCGGGGCGGGGTAGGATAGGGTACGGATTCAGTTACGCTGTGTCTGGGGCGGGAAACTGTAGCCGAGTCGCAAAGCTGAAATGACATTCACTGACACTGAGCACTCGTCGCTGGGGAGTCTTACAATAAAAATAAAACGCTTTTCAAATAAGCCCTTGGGGACCCCAAAAGCTGTATGTGTGCGTGGGCGGCTGTGTGCGTGTGTATGCGGGTGTGTGTGTGCGTGTGTGTGTGCGGGTGTGCGGGTGTGTGTGTCTTTGAGGTGAGTTTTGCGAGTTGACGTTAAACGTTTGATGGCCCCATGCATTGCGTTTGGGCCATTTGACAGGCGACTTCTCAAGCGAATTTGCTAAGCCACACACAAACATTTTTGAAAGTACACACACACACACACACATACAAATGCAGATTTGTGTATAAAAAAAATAATAAAATATTTATATTCTTGAGCAGGGTTACTAACCGAGTCGATCTTGCCACGTCCGTCTGTCCGTCTGTTTTGTTTCATTAATATCGATAAGTATCGATATTTTGAAGATCTCTGTATTACTTTTATTCTGAATTCTGAGTTCGAAAGTGAATAAATAAAATATTCTCCTCATCCAAACGCAGAAAAAGTTTATAATTTTGTTCCTTTTTCCTTAGTTTCGATAAGAATCGATAAGTATCGATATTCTAAATATCTCTTTATTACTAATGTTCTGAATTCTGAATTCAAGCCCATTTTCTCTTTGTTGCGTTGCTTGTTTGATTTTGTGACCCAGACAATTTATCTGCAAACCAAAAGCAGCTCTTCAACAGGCTTGTTGCGCGTGGCAAGTGGCATGTGGCATGTGGCAGGTGTTAGCACTCAAGACAAATGCATGAGACACTTCACACAGGCGCACATTCTTCCACTTTCCCCGTTGGCGCCTACTTTGTGAAACGACGCGCGCGGCCTACTCAAAATGTTAATTATGATAACAATTTTCGCAATTTGCAAAATTTTCGCAATTTTCAGAAATTTGCACTTTATGCGCGACTCGCTTTCTCGTTTGCTATGCATGCGCTTTTCCGCTTTTAACAAGTTTCCTTTGCTAATTTGTCAAACACTTTGCATAATTTGGGGCGCAAGCCAAGCAAAATGATGCTGCAGCCACCCAACCGCCCTGACATTCAATCCCGATGCCAGCTGCATTCCCGCCACCCGCCTTTAATAACAAATAATGACAAACAGCGGCCCCATCCAATGGGGCTTCGGATTCATATTCAGATTCAGATTCAAATTCACATTCAAATTTAGATTCAGATTCCGATTCGGTTGCGGTTTCGACTTCTGGTGTGTCTAGAGTCCGATTCCGAGTCCGACTTCGAGTTCGAGTTCGGTTTCGTATTCCGACACTCAGTGTCTGCTAATTATGCACGTTACTCTGTAAATTAATATGGGTGAACGGGTATGCCAGCTGGTCATCGTTTAAGCTTTCGATACTCAATTTATCAAATAGCATTATTTAGTAATACAGACAGATATCAGCAACAGGAGTGCTCGAATCTTAAAGCTATGAAAAACATAATTTATTTATGCTACTTAATTTTCGATACCGATTGTTTTTTTTTTTAACATGCAATTCAAGTCTTCAAGTTAAAGTTATAAAGACCAAAAAAAAAAAAAAAATCTCAAACAATTTCATGGCGCACAAACAATTCCAATTGTAAGCCCGCAAGCCAAGACCTTGATTTCTTGTTCTTGAATATTTCGCTAGAAAAAAAAGAGTTATGCCTCAAATATGCACACAATTTAAGCACAGAGGGGGTTTCTGCTGCGAAGGGGAGCGGAGGGGGGTCTGGGCGGGTTTGCTGTCTGGTGTATGTGCTAATGTGTGCATTGCGAGCACATTTTCAACTCATAAATTTACGTGCTTCTGAACATTTATTTTGTTATTAAATTAAACAAGTGCCAGCACACACACACACACACACACACACACACACTGGCACACTCATACATTAATTTGCCAGTTGCTTCATTTTTTTAACTCACAAAGTTTTGGTCTTAAATTTTTCAAGCTCGTTTCGCACTTGAATACAAAGTTGCCAACCTGCCAGACACAGCCCAGTAAAGAAAAGGGGTAATTGTGCAGGGGGGGAGGGCATTGACTAAGGGTGTGTGTGTGTGTGTGTGTATGAATTTCTGATTGTGTGTGTGCGAGTCCCTTTGGCGTTATTAAGCAATTTACAAGATACTTAAACAAGAATTATGTGCAACATTTTCCAACAAAATGATTCTCGCTGAATTTTAAAATAAACAAAACTGACTTCTGACAACTTTTAACAGAACCCATCTTTCTATAGTATGTGTGTGTGTGTGTGTGTGTGTGTGTGTGTGTGTGTGTGTGTGTGTGTTTGGGAAATACCTCTGCATTCGGCAAATTAAAAATAAATGCCTTTTATTGCCAGTTTTGCCTGGCGCCACGCGGCGTATGTGTAATGTAATGTGTGTGTTTGCGGCATTCCGTTTTCAGCTTTGTATTATTCTTGCTTCGTTTTGTTTGCATCTTCTGCACATCAGCGTATAACGGTTGTTCTCGAAATGCCAGATTTTAATGAGTTTATAGCATAATTTAATTTAAAAGCAAAAAGATACTTATCGATAAGTAAATCGATTTAATCGAACTAATATCCAAATAAGTTAAAGTTAATTAGAATGAAACGTTTGAAAAAGCTGAAATTAATTTGGCTTTAATTAAGTAAATCAAATTGAAAGTAAACTTTCTTTACTTATCATATATATATATTTTCTGTTTGTTTCTATCGATATTAAACGAAAAGAATTTTTTTGGTTTGTTTCAGTTTTAATAAAATTGCTGAAAAGCAGCTGTTTAATGAAAAAAAACAAAATGTAAAGGGTAAAGCGAAGCCAGTCAAAGCGCACTCGTTTTTAATATACCTTCAGATCACATTTTATCTCTTTCGCTCAGATATTAAATTGGCTGCAGGTGCAGCAACAATGTTAATTTGTTCAAGTGGCCTCACAATTCATTTTTCATTTCATTTTATTTTATTTTATTTCATATATTTTTTGAACACAGTCATGAAAAACCATTCAATGACAATGGTCAAACAGATGTTTCTGCCACACTTGACAACATGTGTGCAGAAGTGGAGCTGCCACAAAAGTTGCATTGACAAAAGCATAAAAAATTACACTTTTCGCTGGATAATCAAAGTTAAGGACAATTGGCAGTTGAAGTGTATGCAAATCCTTAACCTTTTTTCTCTATTTTAATTGGAGTTTGGTGTAATTCTTTTTTTTCTCTGTTTTAAAAAAATTAAGCTTACTTAAAATCAAGTCAATTGAGGTATAGAATCATATATTATAAAATATATAGAAAAAAATTAAAATCGCATTTTTATTCAAGTAACTTTTATTTTTATTATTATTTGACTTTTACCTTCAAATTGCAATGAAATGTGGGCATTTAAATATATATTGCGTATACGTCATGTTGTCTGTCAGATTAAAGTTTGTGGAGCCAGCAGCCCCTGCAAAGCCCCTTCCCCTCCCCTTTGGCATTGGCCGTAACTCTACTTTGATAAAATGCAGTAAAATGTGCAAATTGAATTTTCTGTCAATTTTCGTTGCTTCAGACTGAGGCGGGTGGGCGTGGCAAGGTGCACACTAAAAGGGTATCACAAAAAGAGCCCGGTTGAGAAGGGGGGTGAGTCGGGGGTGAGGGGGCAGCAAGCTGGAATGGCTTGGCGAAAGTCAAACACAGCTGGCAAGCAGAGCAGCAGGTCATAACTCACATGAAATCTGTAAGGACACACGCATCCTGCGGCTCATCCTGTGCGGCATTAACCCGAAATGAACTCGATGCGGCTGTCGCCGTCCTGCCTCCGCCTCCGCCTCCGCCCCCCTTCTATGCCGCTCGCTCGAAAAGTCTGCGCAAATCACGCGAAACATCTTTCGCCAGCTTTGCCAGCTGGATAAACATTATGCTCCGCCTGGTATGGTGTGGGCGGCTGTAGAGGCTGAGACAGTTGTGGGCGTGGCTGCGTTTGACATGTTTGCTTATGCATAAAACGCTGCCACGGAACGCGAACTGTGAACCACTCGAGGAAGCTGCCAAAGACGCGACCACCAAGTTATCATCGCGCGCGCAGCCACTTTGAGTCCGCATCCCTCCCCTTCCCCTTCCCCTTTACCACCACCAAAATCCCTCTCTTTTGGTAAGTGCTTGTAGCCAGTTTATTGCAAGTCGCTTCATTGTTTGCCCTTAAATTTTTATTTTAGTTTTACTCGACTCGTCTTTATTTTTATATATTTTGCAATTTTCTTTTTTTTTTTTTTTTGCCAGCTCCAAAAGCGGCCTAGAAAAAGAAGAAGAACAAACGGCAGAGACAACCCAAATGTACGCAGCATGAAATTAAATGAAATGATTTAGGCAATAATACGAGCTTTTACCAAATCATTTATAACGTGTATTTATAACTAAACCAAATTTACAAAATCTTTTGAATAGAGAAGAATGGAAAATATATTTAAGAAATAACGATTAAATAAAAAAAACACAGTATTAGTTATTTCACCAAAACGTATGTGGATTTATAAGCGACTTTTTCTGAGTGTATTGAGATTAATACGCTTTTCAATATTATTTTTTTATTTTTTGTTAATATATTTTATTTTTTTTCACATCGATAAAAATTAAATCGACATTATCAACACCAAACTAATTTTGATATAGAATACAATTTTCTTATTATTTTACCTTTAAATAATTCCTTCTCTTTAATCATTGCTTCTTTATGATAAAATTTATAAATATTTTGCATGCAAATAGAAAATGGTTGAAATAATATTTTTAATTGATTGTCGTGTGTAAATTATTCTCCAATTGTTTATATTTTACTTGAAGCAGATTTAATAAGAAATAGCTTTGGTCATTAGCTCTGTATTAAATACTGGAATTACAATTAAAATTCAAATTCAAAATTGTGAAGCTCTTTTCCATTTTTACCGCTCTATCTCTCTCTCTCTCTCTCTCTCTCTCTCTCTTTTTTTATTTAAATAAATAGTATCGTGTTTTCATTAATAAATAAAATTCGACTCCTCATCGTCAAAAGCGATAGCGAGTTTGCACTTGAGCTAGCACATTTGGAATTCATTAAAGAAAATCAGCATTATTATCAGTATCATGCCTGATCATCGTGATCATCTTAAACGCTTACCCAGCAGATATCAATAAATATTATTAGACAATTCGATTTGAGGGCGTCGGGACTTTGCGACGCCAAAGTGCAATATAAACACACAACGAAATGCTGCATAAACACAGGGAACTAAAACACGAAAAGCATGAAAACAGAAACAGTAAAAAAACACACACACACAGAAAGAAAGTACGTATGTGAAAAGCAAACATGTGAGTTGCACCTAGATACAGACAAGTAATATCCACAGTTGGCACAGTGGGCCGAAAGTTGTTTAAACAAATTTACACAAATTTAATATAGTTTTGTTTGTGATACGTGAATAATATCTTAGGGAATTATTGAATTTGAATTTGAATTTTTAGAAATATTTTCCATTCTTTAACTTTTTTTTTAAATTTATTTGCAATTCAAGAAATTTTTTGTGTTTTAATTATTAATTACATTTTATAATTTTGTGTAGTAAGTTTTATCTTTTCGAATTCTGTTTAATTATATTCTGGCGCACAGTGTCCCTTTTTGCCGCTTGCATCACAGATCAAAGTGACGCTCCCCCCATTTCCCCTGTTCCCCTCCCGCCCGTCCTCCCCTGGCCCCATGACAATTCCACACCATGCGACAGTCATCAAGTGCGGCACTTGTGTGCGTAGCCCGTAATGAAAAATGCGACGTGTGTTTGAATGCCGAAGGACGCTGTCAGTGGAAACAAGGTAGAACTGTAGCAGGCAGAGCAAAAGTGGAGTGCCTGGCACTCGACTGGCTACCGAAGCGCCCGTGGTTTCAAGTGTATTTGCCAGAACCGCCTCCTCTTTTATTTAAACATTTTTTTTTGTTTTCCGTCTCTTTTTTGTTGCTTTTTGTTTTTTAACAATTTTATTTTCTATTTCAATTACTAAGCCGGCGTTGACTCTGCCCATCGGATTCTATGCAATTGGTGAAGTATTAATATTATTGTAGTGAACGAGTGCTTTTGCTTTGACCCTCACACGTTCGAATTCAACTGTTTTTTTTTTTTTGCCAACAGGCACAATGGTCCTTGAAAAAGCACATGATTTATCCAATTTTACTTTGAGAATACAGTACTTTAATACTTTCAGCACCACTTCATAAAAGAAGAGAACAAAATAATAAATAACAATAAAAATAAAACAACGTTCCAACCAAAAGCAAGGTTCCAGCCATGAATGGCACCACTGAAAAGCTTGTTCCTGTTGCTGCATTAATGCATCAAAATATAGTTCAACTTGGTCTACTTAATATTCGTTTATCAAAAAGTTTTTTATGTTTGCATATTTTTAGAATCTTTTGTTTTACTTGCAGATTTTTAGACTTTTTATGCATTTTTATTGCATTAGAATTTTTTAATTTAACGCACAATAAGCTGCTGGCGCGTTTCGGTTTCCGGTTGCAGGCGCGTCATTTTTTTGTGTGCTCTTACAAAAAAAGCGCAGCAAGGAACAAGAAGAAGCAGCGGCAACAGAGATGCCTTTGCCACACCCAACAGCTGTGTGTGTGTGTGTGTGTGTGTGTGTTGTGCCAACTACATTTAGTTGAATGTGCAGACGGCAATTCAAGGCTTTTTCCTTCCACAGACAATACGAAACCCGTTATACCCTGCCCCTGCTCCTTCCTCTCCCCTGCCTCTGCCCTGCCACACTAACTTGTGTGTGTGTGTGTGGTATTCAACCAAGATTGATGGGAATTTAAATTGAGCATTTCGTTATAAATATGCGCGCGTTTTACTGTGTTTTGCGGCAGACGACCCAAACTGCAGCTGGCTAACACCCTCAACCTCTCCCTACCCCTTCCCCTTACCCCTTTTTACGCTGTTCCTTGCTGACTTTGTTGGCAAAACTAAAATCCCAAAAACAGCACACATCGCCGGGTCTAGAGCCGAGTCTACGCCTCAGCTCACTTGGAGATAACTCCACTGGCCCCCTTTTCGACGCCCCTGCTCAGTAGACTCAGTCTGTAAGTCAGTCACTTAGTTAGTCATTCTCTTGTCACACTCTATATACCCTGTGTTCTTACGGAATATATCAAATGGAGGGCATACAAGTAGTTTGTGAGATTCCGGAACTCAATTTATACCCTAATAATTTACAGGTAATCTCACTGCACAGATTATCTTACTCCCGACTTGAGCTGTTTTTGTCTTCGTCTGTTACCTAGCTATTGATCGATATATCGATATTGGCCATATAATACATATTTTGACATTGTGCTAAATTTTACAGGGTATTTTGGGTCGTGCTTTTCTCATTTTTTACGCTTACTGTCGTTGACTTTACGCTCTGAGCATGACGCGCATAATTCCTGAGCTACAGACGGCTTCCAATTCCCGCAGGTCCTGTCTTCCATCCCCTTTCCACTCCCCCCTTCCGACTCACCCCTAGTCCATTACCCATTCACACTACCCGCTGCAAAGAAATAATGTGCGTTGAGGCATTGCCGCTGACATTTGTCCTATTGCTGACATTGCTCTTTCATGTTGCAGTGCGCAAGCCGAGACAAAGTCATGACAGTTTTATGTACGCTTGCACACACACACACTGCACACACACTACACACACTCTTGTATATAGTTTATGGTGCGTCCCACATACGAGTTAAATAAAAGTCCAAAACGAAACGTAATTAAAGCAAATATAACAAATAAAAACAGCACAATTCTCGTTCACAGTGTAATAACAACCAAAAGATGCACCCTTCAATTAATTGTACACATACAAATTTAGAGTCAGTCTAGGACACAAATCAGGGCCAAAACACCATCAAAGATGAAAATCGGTTCATTTTTGGCAAAGTTATGCGAGTTTGAAATATAGGAGCTATGGATCCGGGAGCTTTACATGTCAAAATTTTTGTTGACTTAGGGATGATTTTTGACAAAAAATTTGACCCCCTCAGAATCGACTTTGATGTTGTTTTTTACACTATTTGAGGCAACCAAAATCGATTAAAAGTATTAATTTGAGATTCTAAATTTTGAAAAATATTTTTTTCCAAAATGAGTAAGGGGGGAGTACATGATTTTTTCTCAGAAAATTTCAAAAAAATTTTATTTTCAATAATGCAAATAATTTAAATGTAGAATCAATCTATAAGACAAATCATGAAAAAAATGCCCTCAAACGTGAAAATCTGTTCATATTTGGCAAAGTTATGCGAGTTTAAAATATAGGAGCTATGGATCCGTGAGCTTTACATGTCAAAATTTTTGTTGACTTAGGGATGATTTTTGACAAAAAATTTGACCCCCTCAGAATCGACTTTGATGTTGTTTTTTATACTATTTGAGGCAACCAAAATCGATTAAAAGTATTAATTTGAGATTCTAAATTTTGAAAAATTTTTTTTTTCGAAAATGAGTAAGGGGGGAGTACATGATTTTTTCTCAAAAAATTTCAAAAAAATGTTATTTTCAATATTGCAAATAATTTAAATTTAGAATCAATCTATAAGACAAATCATGAAAAAAATGCCCTCAAACGTGAAAATCTGTTCATTTTTGGCAAAGTTATGCGAGTTTGAAATATAGGAGCTATGGATCCGTGAGCTTTACATGTCAAAATTTTTGTTGACTTTGGGATGATTTTTGACAAAAAATTTGACCCCCTCAGAATCGACTTTGATGTTGTTTTTTATACTATTTNCTTTACATGTCAAAATTTTTGTTGACTTTGGGATGATTTTTGACAAAAAATTTGACCCCCTCAGAATCGACTTTGATGTTGTTTTTTATACTATTTGAGGCAACCAAAATCGATTAAAAGTATAAATTTGAGATACTAAATTTTGAAAAAAATTTTTTTTCGAAAATGAGTAAGGGGGGAGTACATGATTTTTTCTCAAATAATTTCAAAAAAATTTTTTCAATATTGCAAATAATTTAAATGTGGAATCAATTTATAGAACGAATCATGAAAAAAATGCCCTCAAACGTGAAAATCGGTTCATTTTTGTCAAAGTTATGCGAGTTTGAAATATGGGAGCTATGAATCCGAGAGCTTTACTTGTCAAAATTTTTGTTCACTTTGGGATGATTTTGTAGAACAAATTAGGGAAAAATTTTATTAAACATTTAAATCGGTTTAGTTTTGGCAATGTTATGTAAAGTTGCAGTCTTAAGGGAAAATGTACATCATAAATTTCACAGAAGTTGCAAGGGGTAATCTGAATTGTAAATAATTTATGTGTATATAAAGAAACATAAAATTTTCTGTATGTAAGCATATTCAGCTGAATGGTTGGCGCCCTGTCTGATACGGAACAAAAACAAACAGTGCCTGCCCCAAGATAAACATAATAAATAAAAAACTTAAAACCTGAAAAAAGCAATGAAAAGGCTGTGTGAGAAAGCGTCGAAAGAAATACCCTTGCAAACTTATTCAATATATTAGCAATAAATATTTTTTTTTTGTAATTATATAATTGAAAAGGAAGGAAATTACCATTCAAATTATGATAAGAAAAAACCACAATAATTCGCAAAAGGATTTAAACACCATGTTACCCTCTTAGTGAGGGTATATTAAATGTATATATCATAAAATTCGCAGACGTGAGACTTGGGCTTAAATTTCCAAGAGCAAGAAGAAATGATCAAAGAGAGACATAGAGAATACAGAGAGAGAGAGGGAGAGCGGCTGTGACAAGGCTTGGCTAAAGTTGTTGACAGAGAGTTTGGCAGTTGCCTGAAATTTGCGCAGCGAGCAAGTTGTCAGAATTTTCTAGTGGTTCTTTGCCGATTGGAATGATGTCCACGCTGGACTACAAGTGGCGCAAACGCATGTGCCACAAGTGGCAGGAAGAGGTGCGTCAGCAGCAGCAGCAGCTGCAGATGAAGATCAAGCAGAAGCAGCAGCAGCTGAAACTGCAGCAGCAGCAGCAGCAGCAGATGCCGCCGCCGCCAGCACCGCTGCCAACCACTTTATTAGCCACCGGAACCGGCAATCGCAGCCTCAACAATTTCATCGAGGATCCGATGAATCTGCACAAACTGTTCCTGCCACGCCGCACGCTGCAGCTGCTCGCGCCACGCCCGGACTTTCAGCGTTTAGTGAAGATGTGCTTCGTGCGCGTCCGATTCGCGGGCGGCCATCGCGTCGCCCAAATTCAGGGCTGCGGCAAGTGGCCCACATTCATTCTGCGCATCGACAACAATCCCCGGATGTTCGCCATCGAGCAGCTGGACAACGGCTACTTTGAGCGCGACGAGCTCCTCGAATGGGAGTACATGTGGCGGGCGTACAACTTTGAGCTGCCATCAAAACGCACCGTGGAGCAAAAGTACGCGGCCATCCTGGAGGCCAAGCTGCAGGCGCAGAAGCAAACACAGAAACAAACACAGAAACAAACGCAGAAGCAAACGCAGAAGCAAACGCAGAAGCACAAAATGGCCAAGATCAAGTGCAGCCTGTTGCTGCACGACTTTCAGGCCAATGTGGCGGCATGTGGCAAGTATCTGGTTGAGCCGATGGACTGCTACAAGCCATATCTGCCCATGCAGCTGCCAGCGATACCCACAGGTAAATTGTGCTCTTTACAGTAGAGTTTCCACAACTGAAATGCGTATTCATTTGCAGCGGCTGCCATCAGCAAGTGCCCGTTGAAGCCGCCCTTGGATGGGGCTAAACAGCCGCATGTCAACTGTGGCAGAAAGAAAATATCCCTCGATGAATATCGCGAACGTTGCATCAAGAAAAACAATTAATGAAGTGACAAGTAGAACACTTCAAAGGATTCAAAAACAAAAGGAGCAAAACAACCGTCCATTTTTGTAGCTCTTCGAAAATATAAGTTTTGTTATATTTTTGTTCTTGTTATTTATTTATTTAGCTGGGCACTTGACAATTCTCAGACAATAATGATAATAATATATTGTTCATAAATTTTACATTCATCAACAAGCTTTTCAATTTTTGAACAATAATAAATTATAGTTTTTAATGCTTTAAAAAGTTAAAATCGAAAAAAAAAAATTAAAAAAAAAACAAAAATTAAAAAAAATTAAAAATATGTATATTAGATTTTATACTTAATAATTCCCATTCGTTAGCATTTACCTAATATGCTTAAATCGAAAATATATAGACATTGACTGTCAATCCAATTTATATAGCATACTTTAAGGAGTCTTACTCAAGAAATATTTTATGTGTCAACCGAATTCTGACCATTCTTTTTATTTCCGAGCATATATTTTATATATGGCAATTATTTACTTAAATTCTTGAAAATATGTTATTCAAATAATTTCACTAGAAAAGCGGATGTAAAGCAAGAACTGGGCTATATAAACTAAATATTAACGGTATTCTCTTGCTTTACTGTGTTAAGTGTTGAGGCTTAACAACAACAGCAAAATTAAAAAATATTTGCAGACCGCATTAAAAATAATTTTGCTTATGCTGCTGGAAAATGTTGCAGCTCCACAAATGTTCATCAAGAAAATAAAAACATGTGCATAAAAATGATTATATATATATATACACTTGTACATATAGTGAAGGCGCATGTGTGTGTGCGTGTGTGTGCGTGTGTGCTGGTTTGTTGTGCAGAAAAATGACCACACAGAAAACCAAGCTGCAAAAATATTTACAACATTCTTGAGCGCAACCGAAACGAAAACTTATGAAAAATGTTATGAACATTTTGCAGCACTAGCAGATCCCTAACCCCACTCGCCCTCTACACCATGCCGCTGCCCCAACCAGTTGCCAGTTAACCCGTTTTCTTTTTCTGAGCAAACCGCCCTCCCCACCCTCATATTTTAATTGAAATAACTTGAGAATATTTTGTTGCAACTATCAAAAAACCCGCAACAGCAAAACGAAAATTGAATAACAGCGAAATTGCTGAAAGCTAAATAAAATCAAAATCAATAAATAAACTAAATTTTCGGAAACTCCCAAAACAAATTATGGGTAATTTCGACAATAAATTTAAAGACATTTCCGATTTTTATTTAAGAAATCTGATCACCTTAGGTAGTTCAAGATTTGCATTTATCGATCCGCCTCTAACGAATCTCAAAATCTGTAAGAATCTTATGCGATATTGTAAAATTGATCAATATGCTTTGACGTTTGAGTCAACAAATCTATTGAATCTCCTAAGCTCCGACTAAAAATTTGTGTTCATGCTCAGTCTAGTTTTGGACCTCGTCCATTACAGACTCAATTTTGATTTATTCGTTTTTTTTATTTTTTAACTTGAAAATTTCTTTTTTATTTTTTTTTTTTTTTGTATATTTGATATTTATATTTGTATTTATTGTCNCGGGAAACGTGAGCTGTCTGCTTGATGTATCCGATTTTCTACTTTGGAGTCTTTTTTATTATTTTTTAACTTGATTTAATTTACTTTTTTTTGCATGTTTGATATTTATATTTATTTTCTTATTTTTTTTTATATTTTGCATTAATTTTCGGGAAAAAGGGGAACCGTCTGCTTCATTTTATTACGAAACGAAACTTTTTATCTTTTGTATATTTGTAGTTTTTAACTGTGGATTTTGTTGTCGAGGAACTCTTTTTGCTTTTTGATTTTTTTTCCTTTTTTCGGATACAGAGCAAATTGCTCTATTTACTGATCCCATCATATGTTTAGTGTTTCACTTACTTCCAGAACGAGAACGAGAATGAGGAAAATTCGTATTATATATATTTAATTTTGGCCTGGCTTTTAATTTGGGAGCCCCGATGACGGGTCGCCTTATTTCTTATTTGTGTCGACACATGTGAAATCAATTTAATACGTTTCTGCTTTTGAATTTGTTTTAATTATGTCGAAGCTAATAGTTTATTCAATTAAATAATAAGTTTCAAGTGGAGACAAGCCACCATGGCCAAATATAAAATGTTATTTCTTTTCGGGAAGTTGCAGATGAATCCAAACCAGAAAGGGATAGGCGCAGAAATTTTGATTTGATTTGATTTAAAAAAAACCATTTTAAAAATATACGAATATAAATTAAAAAAAATGTTTACTATTAATCTAGTTGATTTTAATTTAGATTGTTTTAATGATAGAAAAAAGACAGATTAAAGAGATTCTTTTACTTATCAATATTGCACGATAAAAGTGTTCTTAAAAATTCATGTAAAATCCACAACTAAAAATTCAGCTTAATAGTGAAAATAACAATATTAAAAAAAGTCTTGGTAAAGTTTTTTTTAAATTCACCAAATGTATTATAAAATATTGTTTTAAAAAATATCAGATTCTTGGATATAAAAACTTAAATTACAACAAACATATTATTTTAGTCAATGCGGATATTATTATTTCTTTATAATTTCTTTTTCATTGTTGACCATGTGAAATTCATAAAAATTATTCTAAAAAAAAATGCTTAATTTTTTTAGACGGGTTGTTTTAAAATTGTTATAAAAAATCAGGTGAGCATTATTATTATTATTATTATTTGACCGCATTCGGTATTTGCTTGGCGGCAGCTGCTGCTGACCTCTGATCTTTCGTTTTTGTCGCATATCCGCAACACACACAAGCCACGCCCATTTTTGCCGCCCCTTCTCTAGCGCAAGTCAAACTGCAAATGTTTGGCAAATGTTTTGCGAATTTTGTAGCCGCGTTTTTGAAATGCACTTGCGACATTTGACAGCTCCGACTGTCCATTTATTGTGCGTGTGTGGTGGGCTGGGTGTGTGTGTGTGTGTGCGTGTGTGTGTATTCGTGTGCATTCCACTGTTGTATGTTGATTTTTGGCATAGCTGTGTGTTCCATGTGCCATTGCAATTCATTCACGTGGCGCCCGTCAAACTTCTACTTGGATCCGGCAGAGTCGTAAATAAATTTGCATTTTTGTCAATTTTGATGGCAACCACACACACACACACACACACACATATTCGGACATACACACACGCAGTGTTTACGTGCAAACTATGCAAAGTTTTTAGCATTTACATACATGAAACAAATGTGTGTTTGTCTGCCTCCCCATCTACATATATATATATATATACATAATATATATATATATATTTTGTTTCGTATAATCGCCACATAGGCGTTGCAATAGTAAATCTGTCAGGGATCTAATGCAAATTTCGAAAAGAAAAGCAGAAAAAACAACTTGCGAATTATTGAAAGGGATTTGAAAAAAAAAAAATAATGAAAAAAGGGAAAAAATCAGGTAATAAATAAGCTTTATTTTTCTAATAGACTAAATAAAACTGAATAAAAGAAACGAAAATGATTATTGGCAACATTATTTTGTAACATCATTTTTCTTCAAGCGTATATCCAAGTCTGTGCAAGATCTATTTTCTATATAATTTGTTATATATAGCGAGAAAGAGAGAGAGTAATCGAAAACAGGGAAAGACTCATCGCCTGGCATTTGCGTATATGGGCGCTGCAGGATCTGTTTGGTGTCGTTGCAACATGCAACACGAGCCCGCCTGAAGCTGGACAAAAATGACTTCAATGCGGCAATTGGCAGTTGCGCCTCTGCCAAATGAATGCCAGCTATGAACAAACTGAAATGCTGGTTAGAAAGTGGTTTCTGTGCGGAGGTGGGATTGAGGAGGTTGGCAATGACAATGTTGATGCTGTTGCTGTTGCTGTTGCTGTTGCTGTTGCAATAGTCACAAAGTTGCTGACTGCGTTTTTGGTCATCATTTTGTCGTCATTCTTGCGGCTGGGAATTCGCATTGTTGTTGTTCGCCCTAAATACTATTATCGCTACTGTGTTTCAGTGTGTGTGTGTGTGTGCGTGTGTTTGTGTTTGTGCGTTTGTGCGTGTGTTGGTTGTGTCTGTTGGTCATCTCTCTTTTTGTTGCTTCTACCAAAAATTAATTTGCATAATGGCACACACACCCGCCCACAAATATACACCCAGAAATACACACACACGCACACTCGCACACACAACAACGCCAAACATCTGCTAGGCCGCAGGGGAGCTGAGGCGCATTGTCGGCATATTTGTGCGGGCGACAACAACAACAACAACGACGACGGCAACGATCAAACAGTAATTGCAACGAAATTGTAATGTGTATTAGAAATGTGCTTAAAAAATTAAAGACACCAAAAATTATGCAAGCCTAAAAAACAAAAGCAAACAAATCAACAAAAAAAGCAAAGAGAATATAATTATTATTATTAATATAATTAAAATTATGATGATGATTATTATTATTATTATTTTCATTATTATTATTATTATTATTATTATCATTATCATTATCATTATCATTATCATTATCATTATCATTAT
>SCDT01003073.1:0-10425 GCA_004143765.1 Drosophila melanica
ACCCTTTTTTACCCATTTTCAATGGGTTCAGGGTATAAAAACACTGCAATAAATAAATAAAATAAATTAAATGCAGAGGGACTACAGCATACTATGTACGAAATATTTGTACAGTAACAAATAACTACCACAATAAAGAATAACTAAAAGAATAAAAGGAGAAAGCAAGCGGGGCTTAGAAATTAACGCATCGTGTTTAAAGAATAAATTAACTCGAATAATATCCATATTATTTCCAAAACCAAAATCAATATTTAAAATATTAAATTATTTATTTAAAAAAATATATGTTAGACAACACATATATCGCTTCTTGTATACACTCAATATACCCAGTATGTATCTGTTTCTTTTCCTTTTTTCTATATTTTCCTTTCATAAAAAAAGGACTTGATAAACGTGTTGATGTGTTCTGTTTGAATAGGTTAACAAACCGTCCAAGTTCTCGACTGTCACGCAACATTTGTCAACCTGTTAAGATTTATATGTATATGTGTGCGTGTTGGTGTTTTTTTGGGTCAGTCAGTCGGACATGGGTCGAACAAACTAAACGGTATTTAATTAGGCAAATAAAGCTTAATTTGTGCTACTTTTAGATACTTTTGGATAATGAGAACAAATTCAAAATTCATTACAACACAAATAGGATTTATTGCTAATTGAAAAAATTGGCTAAGAGGGTATAATTTCTGTAACATGTAGAATGAGGCATCTGCGATATGGTAAAATATAAATGTTTATTTTCAATTTAGTCATCTAATTGAATATTCTATAAAATATCTAGAATCTTATACAAAAGCAACACCAAAGTTATTTAAGAGAACGGTTTGTGAAATTTCACAAGTGAATTGGCAGCAAGCGCCAAGAATTTATGTATACTGTGCACACATAAATTCACACATTTGCGAATTCTATTTGCAGATTTTATTCTGAGAATTTTGAATCGAAGTTAGCATATTATTCTGCTGCTCCATTGGTCTGGATGCAAAACGCTGCACCGCAAGAGTATTTTTTTTTTTATAGAATTTAGGATATCTGTTAGTCGAGTGACCTCAACTGCGTAGTTAAAAAATATTCTCATGAAAACTCGTCCACTTTTCTTGCGTTCTGCCTTTGTTCCAACTGGTCCGTCCGTGCGTATTTATGTCGCCAATCTGACAGCACTAAGTTTAAATTGTACGAGAATGTTCTCAACCAGACACAGCACCCACAATGTCTGCCTCTGTTTGTTTGTGTGCTTTTAAGTAATGCTTTCTTTTAACTCGCGACTTGCAACTTATTTTCTTTTATTAAAAGTAAAAATGTTTTCTTAAACATTTCTTATTGTTTGTTTCATTTGATTGAACAGCTGTGATGCACTATTCAAAGAACTTCTCAGAACCGAAAGCACTCTTCAAGTTAAAGTACTTAGTTGAAAAACAAAATAATAAACAAAAACTAACACGAATTTTCTTTTCCATAGATAGATTTATAATACATTTACAAATGGGCGGTGGCTTTTAGTCAATTGCATTAAAAGTTTTCCCAACGACAATTCCTCTCGTCGCTTATTGGTCCTTGTCCACAAAATCGTTTGTCGAAATTGTTGATCAATCATGCAACTATTTGTGGCTATTGAAGTGTAGTTAATTAAGCTTAAGTGAACTACACTAGGCAAAGAACTCAGTTGAGAGCCATGAAAATCAAAGTAGCCCTTATTTTAAACATATAAAATACATATATAACATATTGTTTGATAAAACCAAATGCAGATACTAAAATTTAAATCTGTTAGCCATCATAAAATATATATATTTATAAAAATAATGTATGAAAAAAATATTTTTTATTATTTTTATTTTATGAAGGAGAAATGTTTTATATAAAATTTACATATTTATATCATCGTTGGAAAGAAAAATAATTAATTAAAATAGATGCTCTTTCTTAAATTGTGTAGAGGCGTAAATATGAAATATACACTCGTGTATCAATCAGATAAAGTGTTATTATTTTTTCGATTTAATTTAGTTATTAGTTTTAAAACTAGAAACACCCTAATTTGACCTTCTCAAAGATACAAATAATATATATTCGTTAAAGGGCGGGTAAGCCGCGAAATTCTATATCTCCCACAATTTTAGAGCTAAGGGAATCGAATTTTGTTATCCAGAAAACATTTAATTATCAAGCCATGTAATTTAGGCCGTCCCCACAATATCCGATATCCGAATATATTTGCATACAATTCCGATATATTTCCAAGACAATAACATTTTTATATATATAAAATATAATTTGTTGTACAATTTGAAGCACCAACATCCAATTTATATTATGAGTATCTGTATCTTTAATCTATTTATATTCTTTTCATTCCCCCTCTTACTCTCTCGCCGGTCTAGCAACATGAATTTACCCAAGGAGCTGAAAAAGCTGCTCAGCTGCATTTTGTGCCGCCGCAGCTACGACGCAGCCAATGCCACCCGGCTGCCCAAGGAGCTGAGCTGCCGGCACAGCTACTGCGCTGGCTGTATGGAGCAGCTGGTCGGCTGCCTGGCGGTGGCGTGTCCGCAGTGCGGCGAGCAGACACCGCTGTCGGCGCTGGGTGAGCTGCCCACGCACGAGGGTTTGTACTTTCTGCTGAAGCAGTTGCCAGCGCTGGAACTGGGCATGGCCATGTTGGAGTATCAGAGCCAGCAACAGTTGCAGCCCACCAGCAGCAATCTGGCGACAACAAGCTGGACCAATTGGCTGGATGAGGTGAACGTGGAACATTTTCTGCTCGCTGGCAACGACTCCTGCCTGTTGCATGCCACGCCGATAACAACCTGGTGCCACAATTGCCAGCAGCTGCTGTGCGACGCCTGCGCCCTGTTCGGCGAGCACTGCAATCACCAGCTGACCCAGCAACTGGACCTGACCGAACTGCTGCGCCAACTATTCTGCAACGAGCTGGGCAAATTGGAGGAGACTATCGCTCACGCCACAGCGCTGGCCTCGAGCGACTTGACGCTGCTGCGTCGACTCTGCGACGCCTGCGAGACGGTGCAGCACCACATCCGTCGGCAGATCGTGCAGCACGGCCCAACACTGCGGAGTTTCCACATGCACAGCTGGTGGCTGTGCACCAAGCAGCTGCTGCAGTGCGGCCTCCTTCCAGCCGGTTTGAGCGATGGTGCGCTGCTGCGTCTGCTGCGCCAGCTGCACGGCCAGTATGTGAAATGCCACGCGCAGCTGCTGGACATCTATCACGAGTGTCGTTTGCGCGCCAGCGTCAAGGAGGGTGGCCTCCAGCTACTCGACTTTGAGCAACTGCATCGCCGTCTGCTGGCGCTGCGGCATCAGCCGCTGGACGCGACGCCCGTCACCGTGGAGCCGCCGCCGGCGCTGCTGCTGACCAATTACTGTGTCTATGAGTACTGGACCGAAATGCAGCGACAATTGTGACCGGAGCAGCAGCATCAGGCGGTGCCGCTAACACTGCTGCAGCCGCAATGGATTCGCTGCAATGCACTGTGGGAAGACAGCAACAGCAACAGCAACAGCAACAACAACAGCAAAAACGACAACAAAAATGAAATCATCAAAAACAACAACAGCAACAGCAACAGCAGCAGCAACAACAGCAGCTCCCCCTGTCACGGCAACAAGTGGTGCAATCCCGCAGCCCAACTTTTTCATAACAATGACTACAATCGATTGCAGCTGGAGCAGCAGCTGCCGATGCAGGGACCGCGCAGCACCCAAACGGAGCAGCCGGCAACTGTGCAGACTCGGAGCAGCCCAAACTGGACACAGACCCGGCAACAGGCCGCAGAGCCAAAAAGCAGGCACTCGGCAACGCAGACGCTGGAGGTCAGCTCCGAGATGCCGAGCACATCCGCTGCGGCGCGGCTGACGCGTCGCCCATCGGCGCTGGGCTACCCCATCTACTATATGGACATGGAGATGGACGGCCGGGCGGCGGGTCGTGTGCTTATCGAGGTGCGCACCGATGTGGCGCCACGCATGGCCGAGAACTTTCGGGCCCTGATGCTGCACGAACGCGGCTTTGGCTACAGAGGCTGTGCCGTGTTTCAGGCCTGGACTAAGGAGAGCATCATTACTGGCGACTTTGAGATACACAATGGACGCGGCGGTTACGCCGCCTTGAAGGAGCGCTTCTTTATGCCCGACGACACTGGATTGCCCGCCGAGCGGGGCACAGTGGGCATGCGGCGAGGCCAGAAGGGGTACGATAACAGCGGATTTGTGGGCAGCCAGTTTCGCATGGTGCTGAACGAGAGGCGCTCGTTTACGGCCATATTTGGCTTCATTGTGGACGGGATTGATGTTGTAGACAAGATTGCCAGCACTGGCGACCAATCCGGAAGGCCCACAGTGCGCACATATATAAAGGATTGTGGCGAGTATCGTTTCAACAGCTTCTAATAAGTAAATGGTAACTCTGTACGATTTTCTGAAGTCTTGAAAATCCTGCTCACACAGCTAAAGAATACATTTTTAGAATCAATATGTTATAAGAGTCCAGAATGAACACAAAAGTTGAAATATTGATCGAATATACATATACACATATATATATATATATATATATATAATCATATTTATGTCAAAAATATAATCCATTAGCCAACTTTTTTGGAGCATTTGCAATGGATAACAACACTTTTTTGATAAGCATTTTTACAAACACTCATAAAGATGCATCAAAAAACACTAAACTACACACACTTTTGGATGTTGTTTTATTTTTTAAGAGGTTTTAAAACAAATCAAGAAACAATGTAATAGTTCGGTCTAGCTCGACTATGTAATGCCCTGTAATCAATTTGAGGCAATGTTTAAAGAATTACCTCTTGACTATACATAAAGTTTCCTGTTATCGACTTGAGCAAATAATTTGTAAAGTTGAATAAATGTAACTGAATTATAATATATGCATGGAATATAAAAAATATATTCTTTTTAACTACAGAGCAGATAATATAACAATTAAATTCAAAATACTAATTGTTACTAACATTTTTGAAAATTCTAGACTACAAATTTACACTTGATTACAGGGTAAAAATAACCTAAGAACTTTTTAAAGAGTAGCATAAGACACAGATACATTCTCTTTATTATATATATTGTAAAAGGAATACTTAAGTTATGGCACAGGAATATTTAATATATGTTGTTATATTCCTAAAAGAAAACTAAATTCAATGGAAATGTAATTCAGCATAAAAACATTTGAAAAATTCAAACAGATGTTGAGCGCTACAAAGTTACCTGCACAGAAAAATTACTGGCAACACAGTTGACGTAAAACTAATTTTAAGTTAAACAATAATTATTGATAATTATCAAGTATTTTCAAATACTGCATCCAATTCTATACTGACTATATTATTTGTAAACAAGTGTTTGCAACAACGGATCGAACGAATATATTCGAATTTCTATATTTTAAGTCAAAAAGAGAAATCTATTCCATCATATATTCAAAAAATTATGAGACATAAAAGAATTTCTTTTCTGTGTGTTAAAAATTATACGTACAGTGAAATCATTGTCAAAGTGGATAGATAATAATATAAAACTCAATTAAGCAAAACTTAAAGAGCATGAAACAAAGGTTTTCAAAACATGTTTTAGGCGTAGGAGATTATATTAAGAGATTATATAAGTCGCAACATTTTACCATCCAAGATTGTGAAACTTAAGAACAGAAATACTTTTGAAAAAAAGTTAGTTTGCTATAATGTATTAAAATAAGAAGGTATTGAGAAGTATTTCAACTAATTCCAGATTCCAGCAATTCTAATATATATAAGGCTAAGCTCATTTCTTAATACTTTTGATTTTCATTTAAGATAACTTAACAATTTTTTAATGAAAATTTAATTTTTATTTCGTTGTTACTCTTCAAAAGAAATTTTAGATATCTAAATTCAATTGTAGGATAGTTAGAACGAACCGAAAAAACAGTGGTACGAATATATCAAATATACCAAAAATATTTCTATAAATTACAAAAATCAAAGAAAAGCTTCAAATGGGCAAATACCAAATGCAATAGAAATTTTGGTAGGATATATGGAATGTGATACGAAAAGGCATGACAGTTAAAAATATACTCTAATTATGTTGAAACGATTATAGATCAAATTAATTAAGTCTCAATTAATTCCACTTAAAGTGATTTTTTTAGACACATTTTTCTTGTTTTTTTTTTTTTAGCAATATCTAACATACAATATTAAATATGAAGAACATAATCAAAGTATATAAATGTTTAATCGCTGAATATATGTATTTAAGTGTCTATTTAAATATGCAAATGGAACAGAAGCAGAAGATTACCCCCTTAAAGGTGAAGTACATAGAGAATATCAGAGCAATGATAAGCAGTACAAAGTACAAAGCAAACAAGTAAATCGTGTCAAAAAATGAGACAGAAGATTATTCCAAATTAGCATTAACAAAGTTAATCAGTAATCAATTATCAGATCAAGAACTGTTAAATGTCATTGATTGTTGTTATTGATTAAAAACAGAGATCAGCACACAATTAGTGCAAAAAATATATATGAAAAATATAAATGATTGATGTCTATATATTATCTATATATATGTATATGCAAAGCAAAATCAAAAATGTTGTTTGAATTCTATGTGTGTTAATTTAAATGTGAAATTTTCAATAAATGTGGTTCCAGCAACAATTTTGAAAAATATCTATCAAGTATGGGAGGAAAGCAAAACAAAATTTATAAAAGAATCTTCAGTTTTCCATTTTTAATATCTGTATTTAACTTCTTGGGAAAAGTCAGTACATAAACTTTTTTACATTTGCAACAAAACTAAATGTCGAAAAAATGTAGAAGCAAAAAGAACAACTGTCTTCGACCAAAGTTTAAATACCAGGCGGACATGAATTTATCGAGTATGACACATTGTAAGGGTACAAAATGGAACGATAATGGTTTACACTTCAAGTAGTACGCGCTTTGTCATCACGATACCTACATCATAAATGTGCAACTTACCTTGTAGAAAACATCCGGCACATACTGTTTGTCGGTCGATTCGCGCACATAGCCCAATTCGGGCGCATCCTTAGTGGGTATCAGACAGTTATCACGCACTAGAGCCATACACTGAGCGGACACCGCATAGCCTTCCATGTGCACCTGCTTGGTTTGATCGCCTGTGAGGAGAATGACAATTATATAGTATGCATAGAATGCTAATTATATTCGCAACTCACCAGTCACACAAATGGTCACAAACTTAGAGCCGAAAGTGCCATTTGTGGCATATTTACAAGGATTGGGATGCCGATTTTGAAGTTCGCCCGCCGATATGCACTCCTGAGCAGTCAGGAAATGTGTCTCAATGCCGCGAATCTGTTTAACAGTGCCCGCGGTAGCATCTTCCGTAATTAAATCCGTAAAGATCCAGCCAATCTATCATCAACATGAATTTATAATGAATAAATGCAACTGCAATTTGAAAATTGTGAAAAAAGGGACACTCACCTTTTTAAGTCCTAATGCTTTGGCAACGGCATCTACATCATCGGCGCCCTCGTCTGGACATATGTTGATTGAATCGCGTGATGATTCCTGCGGCGGTTCATAGATGGCCGCAACTTTGGCGCGTATGCCCAGCGGCACATCCGCATGCTGCTCGTAGGTGCCGTACAGGAAGCCCATGCGCTGATGGCCCGTGGTGCGCCAGTAGTTCAAGAAGCGCTCCACTATTTTGGTATTCTCAAACATGACATTATCCACATGACGATAGGTCTGACGATTGAGCGTTATAGCCGATGGCTGGCACTTGGAGCATATGCCCTTGGGCCAGGGTGGATGCTCACGACAGCCGGGCTTAATGCGGCAATTGATGTCATCAAACACGAAGTACTTGCCATGATCCATGCCCGAAGTCTGCTTACGTATATACGAGTGGAAGGACAAGTGCTTGATATTATGATCCTTCAGATAGCTCTCGTCGTACGGTTCCAGTGGTGAGCAGTGCACGCAACGCCCATTGGCATTATGATGGCATCTAGAAAGAGGAAAATTAAAATTTATTTAATAAGATAAAATAATTAATTCTTATATAGCTTAAAATTTAAATATACCGATAGCTTTTTTCAGATATTCTAATTGTATATAATCTTGAGATGAACTTATGAAAAATTTAATATTAATAACAAAAATGTGAGCAAGCAAAATAATGATGATTACAATATGTTATTGAACTCATTGCATGACTAATCACCAGCATTTTAGTGCTAATCTTGACTCAGCTTTCATATTTGCATTGTGTTAAAAAATTATTGATTTTTTTTTATGTTTCCTTCAAATCCTCACTATAGAAGAAATGAATACCTTGAAGATAACTTTACACTTTATAATAGTATTTACTTAAACTTGAGAACTTCTGTCTAGCTTAAGTTTAAGCTTATATTAGGAACCACTAATTAGTATTTTAGCCACCTGCGCTTGGTCCTTAACTTACAGCTTACTATCGCGCTCTCGCTTGATGGTGCCATCGGATTTGAGCAGCAGTTGATCCACCTCATCCTCGATCACATCAATGGATGGACGTGTGTTGAGCTTCTCTGTGGACAATTTGGGGGCGCTACTGAATGTCTCCATAGCTGTGGTGCTTGTGCGCTGCCAATTGGAAGAGTTTCGTTAGTAATATGTTTTAGAATATTTTTTTGAGCAACTTACGCGTGATGAAGTTCCCGCCATCTGTTTTAGATATAGCATATCGCCATGCTTGAGCGTAGCGCCCACCAATTTTGAGCCGCTGGCATGAAGCTCTGTAGCAAAATTGCGCTCCATGAACAGACCGAACCCATCGACTTTGAGTGCATTTTGTACGCTGTCATACAACTGCTTAAGATTTGATTTTGGCGAGATCTCAATGCGCTTAATGCCCTCCGCAGACTGCACACGAATTAGCTGTGATTGAGATGGGTCAAAGGTTTTTATATATGTATACATTTAGTTAAGTAAAATATAG
The DNA here is from genome assembly GCA_004143765.1 of Drosophila melanica. Lineage (NCBI taxonomy): Eukaryota > Metazoa > Arthropoda > Insecta > Diptera > Drosophilidae > Drosophila > Drosophila melanica. Next base: position 9,013 of record SCDT01003073.1, read on the forward strand.
ACACGATCGATCCCACCGATTGTTTACATAACATCAGGAGACGATGGCGCACAAAGGCATAGACAAAATTGCGCTTTTTATAGATGAAATGCTCTAAGAGCAGCGGTGCGCAAGCCATGTAGCTGTTGTTGTTGTTGTTTTTGTTACTGCTGTTGTTGTTGTTTTGGCCAATTTGGTATTGGTGTTGTTAAGCGTAGCTCGTAGCTACTTGATTTAGCCAAAAAGGCCTTATTATTAGCGTTTTGAACTGTACGACATGAAGGCGCGCGTTTGACTGCAAACGGGGAAATTAAATTTCCCTAGAGCCATTTTTTGGCAATATTTACAAAATGTAAATGTTTAGTGTGCCAAAATGAGAAAAAGTGCACTGCCATGGTCAGATCAGTTACGTCGCCCACACCTCCCTCCCCCTCCGCCCCACCTCCTTTTCGTGCACTCAGCAGCTCTGTTGCAAAATCTACAAGTCATTGTACCTTTGTTTGTGTGTCGTGTGTCTGTCCGTCCGTCTGGCGTCGCTGTGGCAACGTATTTGCACGGGCCGCATTCAACGACAGGCTGCCAATTTTGCTATATACCTGCCGTATAGCATGCGCACACTTTTAACAACCATCCTATATGTATTTAATGAAAACAAAATTTTATTTTGCGGTCACAACAAAATGTTTTGCTTGCCGGCATTTTAAGCCGTCGGCAAAAGGCAGCATTTTTGAGCTAGCGCACTGCTTTAAGTACCACATATAGGTCTGTGTCTTGCCAATGCCGTGGCAAATGTTTTTGGTTAAACTTTTCAGGAATTTACTTACAATTTTATCAGACATTGCTTCAAAGAAAATTGCACTTGGAAGCAAATCAGCACTTGTATAGACAGTATAGACTAAGTGTGACCAGGCGAACGAAACGCAATCGTAGTAAAATGCAATGTAAAAATATACTAAATGCTGTTTGGTGAAATTCTTCTGTAAAGCATTATGAATTTGTGGCGGTCGTGCGATAGCTGCTGTTAAGTGACAAGTTTTTACATAAAAGCTGCTGTTAAGTGACAAGTTTTTACATAAAGTGTAAAACATGAAATTCAAAAATTTAACATTATTATACTCGTTCACGAAGTAAAAAGAGTATATTGGTTTTGTGTAATGTCCGTCTTGCTGCTCGTCCGTCCGTCCGTCCGTCCGTCCGTCCATCCGTCCATCTGTCCGTATGAATGCAATTATTTTCGCCGCTATTGAAGCTAGATACTTGAAATTTTGGATATATTCTCGCGAGTACCCGCGTCAGATAAAGTGTTAAGGATTTTGGGCTGGGCCCACTGAGGGCGTGGCAAGCCGATAACACCTAAAATCGCATATTACTAAAGTCCACAATTTTAAAGCTAGAGTCACCATACTTGGTCTTTATATAGCTGGTGACTTCCCA
>SCDT01003074.1:0-12867 GCA_004143765.1 Drosophila melanica
AATTCGCAATTCTAAATTTTGAAAAAAATTTTTTTTCCAAAATTCACAAGGGGGGACCCTTGTGAATTTGACCTTTTTTGACCAAAAAATTCAAAAAAATGTTATTTTCGAAAATGAATATATTTTGAATGTGGAATTAATATATAGGACAAATCATGATCAAAATGCCATAAAACGTGAAAATCGGTTCACTTTTGACAATTTTATGGGGTTTGATATATGGAAGCTATGGAATCTATTATTTAAGAACGCAGTGGGTATCGCCCGACTGCAATGTTTTTGTTATAATATAGGGATTTAATTGTTGATTATTACTACACGTGTATATGAACAGATTATTCAACAAACTGGTAAATGCTACTCGTAATAAAAATTTGCTCAATTAAAATTTATAAAAAAAATGAATAATAACAAATAAATAACACAATTCTGAAATTTATCTGTGTATTTGTTGAGTATAATAATAGTTTGTAAACGTATTTAAGCTGGCGAATATCCACATAGAAAATTTTTTGTATATATTATTTTTTCTCAGGCAGCAATTTCCCAAATTTGTCAATATCTGTTTTTAGAACTCCTGTCGTTGCCTAGGCAAACATCCGTTACGCAAGTGATAACAGAATGTATCGATTACAAGATCAACAAGAAAAAAAAATAAACCGAAATCAAACAATGCTTTGGTCATGTTGACTAATCACTTCTCGCAACTTGCTCTACATACGGCAATTGGCGTTCGCGCCTGGCAGAGATTACAACACTTGGCGGTGTTTATTTTGGTCAGCGCTGGATAATCCCGTCGCATGTTAACCCAAAAAAAAAAAAGAGAAGAAAATCAGAAAACCAAGTGGAAAGCAACAGCTTTTTGTTTGCCCAATCCAAACATGTGAAACCGCCGCCACGACTGTTGGCCAAAGGAATTTATCATGACAAGAGACCCAAAGATAGAAAGAGAGAGAGAGAGAGACGACCATGTTCATGTGTAGAATTTGACGCATTTGTGCAGTTATTTGTCATGTGTAGGAGCAGCGGTTTGACAGGCGCACGTGAAGTGACCTTCACGATATCGTGCCACACTCGAGGCGGCTGCAGCCGCACAAGGCAATCGGAATCGCAATTGCAACTTGGCCAGCTCGTGATCGGGCAACGCCAACGCCGTTTATGGTGCTGGGAGGTCGCCGGCATGCAACTGACGGCGACTGACAGCGTTTTTGATGTTTGCTTGCGGATTTCTGATTTACATAAATCGCAGTTTGAGTTCGCTTTTTGGGCGATGCCAACTGTCCGGCAAATATTTACCCATTCGCGTTTATCGCATGTTTGCCCATAAATACAACGGTAAACATAATGAACCAACCAACGGCACCTACCTGGATCCAGTGAGAGTGATGCAACCTCCACAACTGCCAGCGCCAAGGCGGCCAACCCGATTAGCAACACTCGCGTCCAATTCATCGTCGGGCGTCGTCTTCTCCTCCTCCACCTCACTTTTTAGTTGATTTGTGCGTCCGTCCACTGCATCAAAAAAGAAGAAAGAAGAAAGAACTCAGTCGGTGGTTGTTTATTTACGTTTAAAAATAAAAGCCCATAAAATGCATTGCGGGCTGCCCCATAAAATCGCATCAAAATTATAAATAAAATTCAAATTAAATTGTTAAAACGAGTAAAAAATAATTCTTCGTTTTTTTTTTCATCTTGTTTTTAATGAAATGTTTGTGGCATTTTTTGGATTCTCTACAAGCATTTATCGTTAAAAATGTCGACGCGCTGGTCTGTTTTCGTGCCGGAAGTGTTGCTCCGGTATCACCTAGACCCACATGTGCATAAATATATATATATATATATATGTGTGTATCTATCTTTCATCTATGCGGCCATCTGTGGGCGTAATAAAGCATTCGCAGCTTAAGTTTTTATGTTATTTTTTGGTTTTGAGTCGGCCGAGATTTATGTTGGATTTTTGCAATCATTCTTTCGTCGGCTCGTGTTAGTTAAATAAATGTTTAGTTTTTGTTTTTGGCATTCGTTTCATTTATTAAAATTTTGTGTAAATGTGTGTGTGTGTGTGTGTGCCTGCTTTTTCAGGTGCGCACCCAGCGGAAGCTGCGTAAATAAAGTTTATGCACAATGGTGGGGGGATTGCTTGTGTGAGACTTTTGGGCCTTTGAAACGCTTTTTATTTCGAATTTTAAATATTAATAAAATATACCAGAACAATGCTTTTGCACAATTCAAAGGGCTGTTTATATTCATAGATAATACTTTAGTAAACCGTTCATAAAACTAGGCGATTACAATTACAAATATAAATATTAAATTTTCAGTGTAAACATCGATTATAGCCAGCATTAAAGGGAATAGATTTCAGAATAAATAATGATATTATTATGTTCTATTATAAGTTTCAGATTAAAATAATTCTAATTATATTCAAACATATATTATAANATATTATAATAATATAATTAATAATACCTTTTATTCATATTATGCTCATAATTAAAATAATATAAATTAAACATATAAAATAATGATCCTACTCTTAATTCCTTTTCAATATCGTAACTAATTAACTTGGCAACATTACTAAAATATTTTCGAAAAGTAACCGCAAATTAGTTGATCTCTTGCTTAGCCATCATTTTTTTTTTTGTAATGTTCATTTCAAATTCAAGCCATAAATCCTACTACCAACTAGGCAACTGTTTATCTTATTGCTACATTATCATATTGCCAGCACAGTCTGCACACTCTTCAGCTGATCCTGCGGCTAATAAATTAAACTGTTGCCAACAAGCGCTACCGTCAGTTGAAGTAATTTGTTATCGGCCACTTAAATCTTCAGGTGATCAAAGGCTCAAGTGGAACAACTTTATAACTCTTGGAGCAACAATTTCCCTTACTAATAAATTGTTGAAAAACTCGAAGTTTTACGATCAATGAAATAAACTTCTAAAACGAACTCGGTTGGGTAAATAAGTACGCATTAATTGGCATTAAACAGCGGCGATCGTAAAAAAAAAAGAAGTTGCAATTAAAAATTTGGAGCATCAGCATTAGCCACTCAAAGTGAAGAACTGAAATGTTGAAGTGTTATATGAATGGTCGCTGCAAGAAATTAACATCAAATTGATATATATCTTAGTTCACCGACGGACAGTGCCCATTAGGCAATATCAATGCTTAAAATAACGCCAGAACTGTGACCAAGTTGCTCAGCCACCTAACTTGGCTCAAAGGTGTCCCAGGAATGTGGTAACGGTCAATGTCGTTATGGCCTTACACGACAAGCGCTTCTGCCAATACTGGTCCAAAACTTGTGACTGACAGTTATGGATTTATAGTGGCAGTTAGACTGTTACGTTCTGTCTCTGCTGCTGCTGCTGCTGATCTCTGACTCTCTGCTAGTCTCTAGTCTGGTTCTGGCCAGTTTAAGACACGCTCGCTACAATGTCACCGAGTCACAGGCGCACACCATGTGCCATTTATGGTCGAAATCGCAATTGTCGGTGCAACAACAGCCTTTACTACCAGGCTAAGATGTAGTAAAAGCAGCTGCGCCTCAGGCCGGACACTTTAACTGAGAGCTTTTTGAAGTAGTTTAAGGTTTTTATGTGGCATTTGACAGGGCTTATTAAGATCTGGAAATATCTAACTTATGTACCAAAACGAACTCAGCTGGCTCTTTTAATGATAATAAATTAAATTAGAAAATTTAAAAGAAGATCTTGGATTTATTTATGAAATTTGCTTATGTAAAGCGTTTTGAGATGAGCTCAAATTAGGCTATATTCACTTTCAGTAGCCTAAGAAACCCAAATAACTATTATATTTTCAAGACTATTGAGTATTATTTAACTGGATTTTATTGAAGATTCGGATTTGGTGAGGTTAAACGTTTTATGCTAGAAATATTTCTGAAGATATTATTGGTAAAATATTCTAAAATTAAATTAATAAAAAAAAAGATGATATAACAATGTTGCAAATCAAAACAAGTGTTAAAAAATTTTTAAAAAATTCAGATCGACCCTATTCTGTGTTATAATAGTATATTTTAAACTCCTTAAAAGATTAATTGGTTTTGACTATTAAGTAGTCACTTCGGATGTGCTTAGATATCATTATCTTCATCGAATATTTTGAAGTTTATCGGTTTAACATTTTTTCAACTACTGTTAAAATATGACAATCTATCCAAGTAATTTCTGTTACATTTCAAATTGATGACAGGATAAGATCTTCAAAGCATTCAGCTTACTTTCAATATTTGAAGGGTTCTCTAGAACTCAGGTCATGCGCAATGCGTAAAGCTCTTCGAGTGTTCACTGAGACGTATAAATAGACAGCTGAGGTTGCTACTGACTGCCTGATCGCAGATCCTAAAAGAACATTTCCCACCGAGTGTCAGGCAAATAATCCCCGCAGTCTTCAGGCAAATCAAAAAGACACCAACTCGAAGTGAGCACTAAACTCACATAATCCGCGGTCCAAAATTTATTAAATACTTTTTAATGCCTTCGCATAGATATATGTATATATATATGCCCGGAGCATAGATCTCTGTCCAGCGCCCACGCAGTCAGCATAAGTCCAAAATGTCTGCGGTAAATGACAGTGTGTCGCCACAGAGACGCCGCCGCATCAGGTTAATAAAGCGCACAAATCAAAAACAATGATGCCGTGATTTATATACGCACATATATATATATATATATAGAAACACATCTGTGTATATCAACATTGATTGACATTTAATTAAGCAGAGTCAAATGCATACGGAAGCCGCAAGACGACGACGACCACAGCAGACAACTGTCACCCACTAGATCGGGTTAGATTTGATCTAACTGATTCGAGACGATCGAACAAGTTTGTCGGCATCATGACAAAAGGCGTATCCCCTGTATATCATCAGTGGAAATTTGATGCTTATCGGAAAAGTTATTCTATCAGCTTAAATGCAAACTGGCAGACACCCCAATCGAAACAGTGCCGGACACTGGAAGCAGTTCGGGCAGCTCTGAAAGTTGCCTTGGAAAAAATAGAATTCTAAGAAATTAGGATTAATAGAAAGATAGCAAATATTGTGAATAACATTTATAAAAGCTTTCCATAAAAAGATTTTACTTTCAGAATTAAAGTAAATTCCTAATTATAAAATCTCTTTTTTTAGAACCAGTTCAAAATATAAGGTTCTTTAGAAAGAACATATAAATAATATTGAAAAATATAGGTATAATTTAAGGCGTTCTTAAAAATAGTTCAAGCAACTTTTCGACTTTTTTTTAGCTAGAACAAATGAATAATATTGACAATATGAGGCTATCAAGCAAACCATTTCTTAATAGTTTAGATGAAATTCATACTTTAGGATTCAATGTTTGAACATTCAAAAGTTTGGTACAATAATACTCGTCAGACACCTGATAACAAGACCCAAAAGAAAACTATTCATTAAAGTTAAAGTTTCCAAACAATTGTCATATTAACTAGTTTACACGACTTCAGGCTTTTGCCAGGTTATAGAAAATATTATAAAAGAAACTAAATAATAAACAGCATAAAAAGCTCAATTTTAGTTTATGATTTCCAATAAGCATAAAATATTTTATGGCTGCAACAAACTCTGTGCATGACTCATCTCCATTAACAGTTCGGACAGCCCTCGTATAGCATTAGATATTCAAATATTTTGACTGCTGGATCGCTAGCTAGCATGCAACATGTGCCCCAGGGCGATGAAAACAGCGCAAAAAAAATGGAAAAAAAAGCAATCGGCGGCTACTGCGCATGCGCCGCGCTGCTTCTGCAATTCCGGCGCAGTCGCGTGTGGGCAGGACAAGTTTTGCGCTCGTCGTCATCGTCGTCGCCCCGGGCGTCGTGTCACTGAAATCAAATCAGCCGCGTTTAAATGCTCAACCGAAAACTCAAACTGAAACTCAAACTGAAACTCAAACTGAAACTCAGCTTACGGCTGCGACTGCGACTGCAGCTCCCAACTTCAACTCCAGTTCGAAGCACTGGCAAACCTGCTGTCAGTTGTTGCTGGTTTGACACGGAAAGAAACGACGTCGGCGCCTACGCATCTGGAGACCCGGCCCCAGAGAGACCCAACTAAGCTCCGCTTAGGGAAATTCTTTAACGGATTTTCATTTGCTGCACAAACTTTCTTTGGCTTTTGTCTAATATATTTCTCATTTTGAGAGCTCGTTCGCTTTTCGTGCTCTTTAATTGAAAAATACAAAAAAAGAAAAAAAAGTGAACCGATTTTCTGTCGCCTTCGTCTGATAAATTGGTTTCATTATGGCACGAGCATAATAGATTTTTGTATAACTTCCGGCGCAATTTGAGTGGAGCTTACTTTATATAAATATGACAAGATCCCGACGAGTTCAATAGCACTTGACTTCGACATTTTTTGGGTTTCTGTCCGTACGTATATATATTTAAATTTTCAGTTTTCCATAAAGAAAAATGCAGTAGTTGACAGCTGAAAAGTTGGCCATTCAGCTCTGTTATACAAACGAATTTCACGCTCTTTTTTAAGTCTTATTTCATAATATTGAAAGGTCTGTCAATTATATATATATGAGTACGGTGCTGATTTCTGGTATGGTAATTGCGCGGCGCATTTCAAAACGACAAACAAAAAGGAAAAACAAAACATTTATGAATATTTACAATTGCAAGTGCTGACGATTAAGGCGTGTAAATAATAAAAAATCGAATATCGTTTAAATATCGCCAATGTGTTAAGAAAGTTATAAAACTTACAAAATGTAAGAAATATAATATAAAGTATATAGAACATATATAAAACGGTTTATACAGTTAATTGAACTATAAAATTTTGATTGATAAAACCAAAAAAAAAAAACACTTCTTTTTAAATTGCTCCTATTATACTTAAAGATCAGTGCTAAATCTCAGCAAGAACAAGATCTGTCTACTAATTTAGTTCATGCGGCATAATGTAAAAAACTGTATTATTAAGTAACCCAATATGATTGAAATATTTTGATATATTAAAACCAGTAAAGACAAATGTTATTAAAATTCAATAAATTCAAATTGTACATTTAAAACCTTCTAAATAACCTTCTACTACTAAATTAAACAAAAACTGATTTGAAATGGAATGAAAGAAAATAAATTTTTGGTTGTATTTCTTTTGTGTTCAAGCTAATTAATATTAATCAATAAATCGTAAATCTATCATCTAAATAAAAAATACTTTAATCCCATCTATTGTGACTTAATAAAAGTTATTGATTTTTATTCTTTGTATTAAATCACTTTATCAGAAATACGACAAATATATGAATCAAAACACACACAAAAATGGTATTTATGCATATATCATTTGACATATTCTACGTTTTGCTTAAAAAAATAAATGTCTATTCTACAGATATTTTAAACAGCAGCAACAGACTGTCCCCAAACATATTATTATGCCATAAACAACAAATATGGCTGCCATATAATCATGTGATTATTGCCACGCCTTTTAAAAGTCTCGATTTGCATTTTTGCGCAAAATATCTAAAAATTATTATTCAGTTTTGACACCAAACCGCAAAATCGTTTTAAGTATTACTCAAAGTTTTCAGATCCAATCAACTGGTTTCAAATGATATTTTGGGAGTATGAATTGGCGCCAGAAAAACAGAAAGCCAAAAGATTTATTTTGAATAGCTGTCAAAACTGTTTAGAATATTTTAAGGCTGTAATTAAGCCCAAAATCCAAAAGCTATTAACTTATTTTGATGAACCATTAAAATAAAGTTTCGTTTCTGCCAAACTTGAGTTAAATTTGACGCCGCCAATCTAAATAAAGGCCCGCGTTTTTTTATTGTGCTGCGAGATGATTTGAAATGCAAATTTAATTTGGTGCCGAAATGCAGTCAATACAAAGCATTAAAAAATTTGTAAACCTAATTCCAATTAAAGCCTGAATCGAAGCAACCAAATGACCAATGACATTTTCCTCGAACGATGCGCTAATTTGTTGCCACAGTTTTCCCGTTTGATTTGCATTTGCTGATGAACTAATAACTTGAAGCGGAAATTTCATTAAAAGCAATATTATTTATGTTTTAATAATGCCACAGGTACGAACGGACCATATATGGCCAGCCAGCAGTGTTTATAGGAGCTAACCAACTCAATGTGTAGTGTAATATATTCAAAATAATAAAAATAAGCAGCTAACCACAGACTGAGACATCGTCGAGGCAGTTATAAATTGTTATGGTAATGCTTTCAGTGGGCGTTTTATAATTGAATTGGTTGAAGCGACAGCAGCCAGCCGCAAATGTTGAAATCAAATAAATATATTATACAAATATATATACATATATATATATACAATACAACATGGTCGCTTTTGGTCAGATTATGTTCAACATTCAACAGCAAAACAAAGTGAAGAAAATATCTTTAGACCAAATAAGGAAATGCCAAACAATCTGTGAATGCCTATAAAATATTTCAGAGTAGCTAACAATTATTTTATATTCTTTTATTATGTTGGCCATTTGTTCTTCTGCTATTGAAAATATTTTAATTTGCTGTAATATACGACTCATAAACTTCAGCCTGATTTTAATATGTGTGGAAAGTCGGGTAATTAATAGATTATGACTTGACTCTGGTATTTATGGCGCCAATGCAGATAAAGCCACAGATCTGTAGATCTGTAGATTAATGGCCGGCAGCCTATGGCCAAACTGGGCGTGTCTAATTAATATGTATCGATAGTATTTGAATTACAACAGCAATTAGCATGATTTATTAACAGATACGAAGACGGTGAAATGGACTTTTCTTGTGCTGCATAAATATATTCATAAATTGGTCAATTAATATGGCTAAAATTACAACAATCTATGCATTTGTAAATTTATGAATTATGAAACCACTAAAAAGGTTCAACAATATTCGCTGATGAAATAAACACACAGAAAAAGGCATTTGTGAGTTTTCAAAAGCTGCCTAATTGCAAGGGCCCGATATAGTTTATATGAGTTTATATGAGAAAAGCAACAGTAAACATTAAAAAAGAAATGTGCGATAAAGTATTATAGTTATATTGAAAAATGCGTTCAAATGCAATAAAAGTTTTCAAACTAAAAAACATTTAAACTGAGACAGCTTTTGCTTGTCGGCAAGAACTTTAGTTTCAAAAGATATAACATTATTTTCCAATTTTCTATTGATTGGTAATTTTAATATACGATATTATCGTTTCATTCAATATTCTATATATTTATTTTTTTTTTGTCCAACAAATTAAATTGAATTCTGTTCAAAAAGATACACAAATAATTTCGATCCGAACTGGATCAAAGTTCCTCTATAAAATATATTTTAAATCAGCCGAATCTAAAAAGTAACCGAACTTTATTTTCAATAGAACGGAATATATGGTAATAAAATATAATCTTATAAGAAAAAAAATATATATTTTTCCATTTAATTAAAAATACTTGTGGTATTTTTTTAAGAATTTTCTTCATGCATTTGAATTTATTGCTTCAACTTAATTTGCGTTTGTTGCATTTTAGTTTCCCATCTACTGGCGTTTGCCGCGCCGCCTCGTTTAACCCTAACGGCCCTTAACGGCACTTTATGGCCTTCGCACTCACCTCTTTGTCAAGGACGTTGCACGCCAACGTTGTTTTCGTTTGTTGGTTGTTGTTTGCTGTTGCTATTGGCCTGCACTTGGACTTTCAACAGCTCGGCAGCAGCTTCTTGTTCGTACTTGTTGCGGACAGCTCCTTCAGCTTCCACTGCCACTTGCCGCTGTCAACGCAAATGTATTTAGAATAACAACAACTTAAGTTATCTTTATGGTTGTTGCCACACTTAATTTTCCAAATTCTCTTATGTATTTTTTTCGTGTATTTATGCACTGCTATGTTACAGATCAAACAAATCGGATTGAAGACTTCTCACACTAGCATATGGAACGATAATAAAACGGATGCATTAAAAATTTAAAACCCTTTTCAAGAGACGACAAACATAAACAACGAAACAGACACACACACACGCATAAAAACCAACACACGCGAAGATCTACCCGATTGATTTTATTAGAACGAACGGCACACGCGACGACAACGACAACGACAACGGCGACGAAGACGAAGACGACAAAGATGAAGGCGACGATCCTCCAGCGATGGCAGCGGCTGCACAACTGAACGTAGGCAGCGGCCGAACGTTCGTTCGGTGTTCGTGCTAATAAAAATTAAAACACTTTTATGCTATAAACAACAAGAACGCGAACCGAAGGCGAAAACCACCTTGACAGCGAATTCGAAATGAAAATGATGCTCGGTGGGGCTCGGGCAGCTATGCGGCTATGCCTGTCAAAATGCGCCACGGTGACAATTAAACAGGGAGTCCGCCTCTGTTGTTGTTGTTATTTGTTAATAATGATTCTCATAAGAACAACAAACGAGCAACACTAAAAGCCGTCATAGATCACGAATCAAACAAACAGCAAGAAAACTCGCGCGTCTTTATCGAGAGTCACACGCGCTTTTTAATCGTTTACCTCCGTTAAATGTACCGTCTTGTTCAACGTGCAAACGCACACTGAAGGGTACCAGCCGCGACAGCGACATCAAAAGCAGCAGCACTAGCAGCAGCAGCAGCGGCAGCGACGTTGGCAGCGGCAACAGTTGTTGCAGTCGTCGTCGGCTGATTGCAGTTTGTTTTGTTCTCAGCTGTTTTTGTTGTTGCTTGCGATGCTGGCGAGCCGATGTAGTTGTGTTAACTTGTTGCTGTTTTTGTCGCGGTGATGCTTTTGTTGTTGTTGTTGGGAGAAACGCGTCCAGCAGAGCAGCAGCAGCAACCGCAGCCAGCGTCGCAGCATTTTGTCTTCGTTTGTGTTTCTTTTGACGCGTGAGTAAGCGAAGACGCCCACGTGCAAATTTGCGTAAGCGAGCGCAGTGTTGCCAGACTGTTTTGGGCTTTGGCTTTGAGGGATTAGAGTGATGTCTAATTTGATAAAAGGCAACGACAGTGAGCGACAAAAGCCTGCATACAAGACCCAATCGATAAGTAAAGCTGTTGTGTATTAAATATATATTTTAAAGAAACATAATAAATTTCTCTTTAAAAAGCTTTAAAATTAAAGGCGAAAAACCAAAAACAAGTTTGTGTGCAGACTTTTCTTGCTCATTATATGTCATTGAGCGATAGCTAAAAGAGAGCTTAACCGTTATGCTAGAAATCAAATTAGTTATTATAGGCTTACGGATATAATTTAATTAAATAGAATAAAAACTTTTATTGCAGATTTTATTGATTGTTTATGTTGATCTGCCCGAGATATATTCGTGGGTGGCGGGCTAATAAATACGGATTTGCATTATTCACTTGCAGTCCAATTAAGCTCTAAGCTGGGCAATAAAGTTCATTGTTGTTTCGCAACAACAACAATGTTGCTTTGAACCCTTTTTATGCGTTCAGCCTTGCCACATGCCACCCCGCCCTCCTGCCGCACATCCCGCGCAGCGCACAAAAACTCTAAAAATGCCCCGAAATGCGGCACATAAAAACCCGACACGCTCCGCAATCATTAAAAGCGAAACAGGCTCGTTAAAACTAGCCTCTACCCAAAAAAAAAAAAACAAAAAAAAAAATATTGTGATGTGTGCATGTGGCACCTATTAATGGCTACTTATGCAGTACAAGTGTTCCACCCAACCCCTCCCCGCCCACCGCTTCTATTAAAGTGACAACAAACTGATGCGTAACACGAAGGCAGCCTCAGATCTGCTCTGCGAGCGGTGCATCGGGCAGTTCATCTTTATGTCGCCGGCATGTCAAGACCCGGCCTGGCCTGGCCTGATCCATATATCATGGCGCTATAGCGCACACCCAGATATTCACAGATCGTCGTCATCATCGCTGCATATTTTGCCTGCTTGTTTGCTGCATTTTTTTTTTCTTTTTTGGACACGACGACCACTTGCTGAAATTTCATTATGTGCGTGATTTATAAATAAGCGGCTTGTTCAGGTATCATGTTGTTGTTGTTGTTGTTGTTATTGTTGTTCCCAGCATCATCTGAACGACCCACGCACTTTGACGGCGCTACAACGCAGCTTGCTTGTTGTTGTTGTTGTTGTTTTCGTTGCAGTTCATTTCGTATTAATCATAAAATTGTATTATTAACATGTTTATTTTTCGGTCTTCAAGTTTCGATTACAAGCATTCCTCTCTGTTTATTGTGCCTTTGTGTGTGTGCGTGTGTGTGTGCGTGTGTGCGTGTGCTGAGTGCCTTGGGAACGTGACTTTGCTGTACAGTGTAACGAAAGTGAGCCACTTTCTAACACTGTTCGCACAATCGCTATGAATATTGTCTTTTATGCCTTTTGGCCGCTAATTGGGTTACTCTCAATCTAGCAGCAGTGGCAAACAGTTAAAAAAATGTCGCACAGCTTGCGTGGGCTGTGTGGCAGCAACATGCCGCAAGTAGCAAGAGTCTAGGCAGCCAGCAGCTGCCTTATGACAGTTATAACTATTACGACTGCCAGGTGAATGAAAAGAGAAGGTCGTCTAGACTGATGGGGAAATTGGGGAAAAAAATTACTATTGACAAATTATAATGGCAAAGAAAGATATTTAACATAAACAAAACATTAGCACAGGTAAAAATGTTGCAGTCGGGCGTAACCGACAGCGCAATACTCCTGCATAGATATAGATATAGATATAGATATAGATATAGATATAGATATAGATATAGATATAGATATAGATATAGATATATATATAGATATAGATATAGATATAGATATAGATATAGATATAGATATAGATATAGATATAGATATAGATATAGAT